>JARHVA010002789.1:290000-392500 GCA_037957365.1 Torreya grandis | reverse complement strand
TCTTGATTAAGTTCATATATGTTGATTGGTTATTAGTTTAAAGGACTATAATTAAAATTGAAATATCTAGGTTCACTAATTCACCCCCCTTTTAGTGATTGTACATCTAACAATTGGTATCATAGTAGGTCTTTTGGTAAAGGCTTAATAGCTTAAAGGTGATCTAAGGTATAATGGCTAGTTAAAATGTGCAAAGTGGTTTTTCTACTAAGAAAGCACCAATGTTCAATGGATCCAATTATTCTTTTTAAAGTAATAGGATCAGGACATATATTATCTCCCTAGGATTTGATGTATGGAAAGCTATTTTGGATGGTTATGTTGCTCATGCTATTCTTATATCTAGTGTTATAGATAATAAGCTATTTGACAACAATTTTAAGGAAATGAATGCCATCACTTGTAGTCTTATAGAGATTGAGTTCACCAAAGTAATTCACTACATAACTACCAAGGAAATATGGGATAAATTGAAGAATATATATGAAGGATATTAAAAGGTCAAGCTTGTTAAGCTGGAAACTCATAGAAGGCAATTTTCAAGTCTCAAGATGAATGAAGAAGATATTATAGCATCCTTTCTATAGAGAGTTGATGAGATTGTTAACATCATCAGAGGTCATTGAGAGAACCTTGAAGAAGATAATATATTTCAAAAGGTATTAATTTTCCTATCCCCCAATCTTGATCTAAAAGTATCTTATATAGAAGATATTCATGACCTTACTTAGTTGAAGATGGAATAATTACATGGCACCCTTTGTGCCTATGAGATAAGGAAGAATGATGATATAACACCAAATAAGGAAGAAAATTTCAAGACTAAAATAAAGACAAAGAAGAAGTTCTAAGGTAAGATTTTCAAGAAGGGTGGCATTCTTGATATAGATGAGGATGAACTAATTTCTTTGATTTCAATAAAATTGAGAATAGGTTCAGGCAAGAATAAAGGTAAATTACCTCTCAAATGCTTCAATTGTGGTGAAATGGGAAATTTGGCTAATAAGTGCCTTCATAAGTATAATAAGGAAGATGTTTAAAATCATGATAAAGTTCATGATGATAGAAATAGATATTTTAGTTCTAATAAAAGACAAAAATATTCAAAAGGTTTTACAACAAGAAGTACTTCAAGGACAAAAGATTCTCTACACTAAAGCAGATTGTAGCTCATCAGATGAGAGTGAAGATACTGAATTAGAGTATGATCATGATGGTGATGTTACTATTGAAGATAGATCCCCTTTTATTTTTGATGAATTAATTTTATCATATAAAAAGGAGCCTAATTTGAGTGATTCAATTGATGATTTAGATGATGTGGACTATGAGACTACATTGACCAATGCTCATGAAGAACTGAATATTGAGAAGAACATCAATAAGAAGATGAAATCTACACTCAAAGACTTTTAGGAGAAATTTTGTGTGTTTGAGGTAAGAATGGATGAATATTCCAAGTAACATGAAGATATGGTCAAGCATCTTAGTTATCAATTAGAAATTTTATCTACAAGCCTAAAAGCTAAATAAGATGAATGTGTAAGGAATGTAATTGAAAATGAGTCATTTAAATTTGAGTTAGAGAAGGTATCTAGTATGGTAATGACATTTGTGAGATTTAAAGTGAGATAAAGTGATCTAGATACTATTATGAATGATCAAAAGCATGTAAGTCATTAAATTGGTCTTGGATACAAAGAAGAACCAGAGACTACAACTTAAGATAAGATGAAGACTAAAATGAACAATAATAATGAGGCTTTGAAGATAAATCATAAAATAAGGAATGATGATGCAAATAGATTGAAGAAAAATTAGATAAGTTAGCTAAATGTCATGAGGTATACAAATTTTAATGGTTACTAATATACTTGTAATCCATTTGGGTATAGAGCTAGAGAATGTATAATACCTATTAAGAATGAATTTGCATGAAACTATGATTGGGGTCATCTGTCAAAAGGTGTAAGCAAGGTTGAGTGCTTCAAATATCATGATATAGGACATGTTTCAAAAAATTATCAATGCAATGTAAGATAATTTGAGTTTTTATAAAGGAGTATGGATTTCTATAGTTGTGAATAGAGAGGTCACATTTCTAGATTCTAAAAGCAAAGTCCTACAAGATATAATAGATTTTATTAAGCCCCTAGAGTGAAAGATAGAAGATAAGTTAAATCATGGAGACAAACTGTGGTAATTAGGAGTTATGATGAGTCTATAGATCCAAGTAATATGTTTGTTATGGTGGAGAATGCTTCAGATGGTGAAGAGAGCCAATAGATCTCATTGACTGCTCATGTTGTGAATAAAGAGTAAAGCTCAAGGAGAAGACCAAAATACTGATTGAGGTTAGTTTTGAGGTGTATGTGGATCCAAGTGAACATCTTGTTATTGTTTATAAAGTGTCATACAAAGAACATTAATTGTCTATTCCTAGTGATGATGTTCTAAGATGTAAGGTTGATGCTTAAAATGAAAAGGTATGTAAATATTCCATAGTTACTCTATGTGGTGTCAACTCTATCTTTGAAAGAAAGGAGAGTGATATAGAAGAAGAAAAAAATTTCTTAGTTCATAAGAAGATTAAAAAGAGTAAGAGAAAAGAGCCTTACATTTATAAGAGGATTCTAGTGGTTACCAAAAAGATCTAGGCCACTCTTGGCTTCACTTTATTTTAGAGCATTGAAGTGTAAAGGATGTCTCTATTTATACTTATTAAGATACTCCTTTTAGTGTATAATCAAGTGTTTTTATGGTCTTTTTAAGATGGTCCTCAAAGACTAGAATTGATTGTTCTCAGTTGGAACATGTATGTCTAGATGGAAAATATGTTGAGGTGATGTCATGATGTTGATAACTATATATGGACTAGTTTATAGGGTCAAATTGAAGGTTACCAGATGGAAAAGGAGTATTTTTGATTTGGTAGGATTATATTTTAACATATAAAGGTATTCTGACCTTATTATATCATGATTAAGTGACTTTTTGATATGAGGTATGTTGAAGTCAATTTGGAGATTTTTTTGTTAGCTCTCAGGTTTCCTAGTTTGTGCTTAAGAGCTTGTAGGTCCTAAAATGGGTTATAGGAATTCAAGGTTCCCAATAGTGTGAATTATAAAATATTGGTCCAAAAGTGAGTAATGGTTATTTCTAGGTGTACAAGAGTTTTCGTACGTGGATGTTGACTACAAGATATTGTGTTGACCTTATCTACTTTATGATTTTAGGGTTTTGGGATCTACTAGAAAAATGGTCTACTTTATGAGTTGAGGTCTAAGGTTTATTTATATATTTAATGGGTAAAATGGGTTGTCAAATGAAGCTTTGCATAGATTTTAAGGTTTTTGGTTCTCAAGTTGTTCAAAATTTTGTCATGTTGGAGGCTTAATTAGCTAGTAGGTTTGTGAAAGAAGAATATTACAGAGGATGAGCTAGTTGTTTCAAATTGGTGTACTTAAAGGGGAATATGAGAATGATCTAGATATGAAGTTTTAGGTCTTGAAGATGTATCTAATAAAATATGTTGGCTCTGTCAGTTCTAGGTAGGGCTATAACTAGGCTAGACAGGCCTAGATTGAAGAAGAGTGTTTTTGCTCAGTTTCTCCAAAATAGCAAGGTATGTTTGTTTTAATAATATTTTTAAAGTTTTTATAAATATTTTTTCCATTTTGGTATGTGGAATGAAGTTATTTTGATGGTTCTTGAGGTGGTTTAAGATAAAAGACTATTAATCTTGCATGTTGGTTCCTAATGATGTGTGAAGATCTGAAGATGCTGAAGTGGTGTAATGGCTTAGAAATATTAGGGAGAATCCCTATCAGATCTTTCTTGGAAATATCCATTATATTTTAGTTATTTTATGTGTCCTTTCTTCATTTTTTGTAACGATTAGTTGAAGAGAGTGTTGGCATGGAACAAGAGGAAGTTGTCAAGTCAAGAAGAGGTTGGATCAAGATAAGGGGGAGTTTGTATCATATTTATAAGATGGTCCTTTCCTATTTAATAGAATTTTAAGGTCCTAAATATAATTTGGTTCCCACTTTTTCATTATGTTAAATGGTGAGAAATTTCCTATTATGGGAGTGTTTGAAGAGACAAAATGTGAGATGAATGATTATTGTTGACATCAATGAAAAATGGGGAAATTATTAGAGAGTTATCAATGATGTCATTTTGATGTCATGGAGGTGTCTTGGTGAGTGGATGAAGTGATTTAAGTAATAATGACAAAGTGTGCAATGTACTTGTCTTAGTGTGCTTAAAGGATGCTTGGTTGATATTCAGTTTTCACATGATTAGAGATCTTTAGGGATGAGTATGGTGATTGTAGCATGTGAAATAGGTCCCTAAGATGTTATATATTCTTGGATATCTTTTGTGCATAAGTGGAATTCATTTGGTAGTACATACTTTTCATCTAGATATTTAGGGTCCAATGGTATAAACTCTATCTAGGTAGTTTGATAACATCACTATTGCCATGCTCTAGAAGTCAGAGACCAAGCAAGAAACTATTTAGCAATAGGTGAAACATGACAAAGTGGTAGTAATGAATAGGAGGAATGGGTTACCCCAAAGAAAAAGAATCGAAAAGGTAAAAAAATTGTAGATGTTGGCACTAATCCCAAACAAGGGAGACTAACCCTAAGAGAAACAAGACAAATAGAGATTGCTAGGGAGATTGCCAGTGGTAAACAAAAAACACTGGAGACCTAACCCCTCAAACCCTCTAAATGAGAATATTATCTTAGAACCTAAGGGGCTTTAACAATCCCTCAAAATAGTTTGAGGTTAAAAACTGCATTTTAGATAACAAATTAGATATCTTATTACTCCAAGAAGTCAAGATGAATGAGGAGAGTTTTAGGAAAAAGTGCTAACTACATATGGCCTAAGGCAGCTTTTTGCATTAGTCCAGTTGAAGGGGCTTTAGGGGGGATTGTAACTATGTGGGATAGTGCTAAAATCTAGGGATCTATTATGTCTTATAACAAGCACTTATTATCAATTTCTCTTTGAAATATTTGAATTGTTCATTGATCAATGGCTATGGACTGAATAACAGAGCTTTGAGGCAAAACTTATGGATAGACTTGAGCAGTTTTAGGAATAATCCCTAGAACACTAGATGGATGTTAGCTATAAATTTTAACACTCTTATATACCCTTTTGAAAAATAGGGTGGGATTATGGATTACTCAGATAACATGTTCAACTTTGCCGAATTTATAAATGATTGGGGATTATTGGATATAGAATTGCAAAACCAAAATTTTACATGGTCCAATAGAAGAAGAGGAGATCAAATGATTCAGGTTAAGTTAGACATATTTCTTATCTCAAGTAACTAGAATGATTATCATAATATGCATGTGCAGGCTTTTCCTACAACCATGTCTGACCATTACATGATCTTACTTAGAGAGAATAGGGACAATCTGGACCTTCCCCATTCCATTTTGAAGCTATGTGGCTCAAACACAAAGAATCTAGACAAATGGTGGCCCAATGGTGGAAAATTACTATTCAATGTACTCCTATGTTCAGAATAGTCAAAAAACTTTAGCATATTAAACAAGAAGTTTATGGATGGAATAGATATAGCTTTGGGCAGGTCTTTCAGTAGAAGAAAAATATAGTGGGAAAACTCAAAGATATTCAACAACTGATAGATAAAGGGGATGATTCTAAAGACACTTTAGAAGAAGAGAATGTCATGTCTTCTGAATGGAAGAATCTTATGGAAAGAGAAGAGGTTTTTCAAAAAGAGAAATATCATCTTTAGTGGCTTAAAGAGGGTGATAGGAACACTGCCTTATTTCATCTCTCAGCCATGAAACATAGGAAAGCCAACTCAATAACTAAACTTGTTCTAGATAATGGCAACATTATAATCAAGGATAATGAGATAGGGGAACAAGCCAAGGATTTCTTTCAGAATCTACTCACTAAAGAAAATAATGATGATATAAATGCTAGACCTATGAACCAATTCATTAATAAAATCCCCTATTTGATAATGGAAGAAGATAATTTGGAGATGTTAAAGCCTATATCTAAGGAAGAAGTCCATGTTGTTTTATTCTCTATGGGTGCATTCAAAGCCTTGGGTCCTGATGGCTTCCTCCTATATTCTTTCAAGATTATTGGGAGATAGTAGGAGTGGATCTCATAGCTATTGTTGATGATTTTTTTGGATTAGGTAAACTTTTGAAACAAGCTAATAATACTTTCATAGTACTTGTTCCTAAAAAATCACAACCTACACACCTTACTAATTTTAGGCCCATTAGTCTATGCAACACTATTTATAAGTTACGTACTAAAGTGTTGGTTATGAGGATTTAACCATTACTATAAAAAATTATTTCTCCTACAATAAAAGGTTTTTTCTTGGGCAGGTAGATTCTTGATGCTATGATCACCACACATGAGACTATTCACTCCATGGATAAGAGAAAAATCCCTAGTATGGCTCTCAAGATAGATATTTCTAAAGCATATGATAGATTCTCATGGACTTTTCTATTCCAAGTGATCAAAAAATTTGGGTTTAATGATAAAATATCTCACTTGATATGGAACGTTGTCTCTTCTGCAAAATTCTCTATGCTAGTAAATGGTGTACCTAGAGGGTTTTTCTCATCTTTGAGAGGAATTCATCAGGGAGACCCTCTTTCCTTGTACTTATTCATCATTATGGTATAGGGACTAGGAAGATACATACAAGCAAATATAGCCTTAAAAAAGATAGTGGGCATCAAACGTGCCTCCTCCATTCATCCTATGGTGGTGCAACAGTTTATTGATGATACCATCTTACTTGGCATCTCATCAGTGATTGAAGTTAGAATATGGAAGAATATCTTAAATAATTATGCCATAGAGTCTTGACAAAGGATAAATTTCCAAAAAACTAGTGTGTATTTCTTCAACACTCCTAAGGACCTTAGATATATAAGCATTGATATATTAGAATGTGTTGAAGCTGCTCTACTAGCTACCTACTTGGGTCTCTCAGTCACGATCAAATAGGTATCTCCTAGTTTTTGGAATGGAATTGTGGAAAGAATGCAGAGGAAACTTCTTGGTTGGAAAGGGAAACTCCTCAGCAGTGCTGGTAAACTACAACTTCTTTGGGCCTCACTATAAGGTATTCTTACATACTTCCCTTCTCTTTTTAAAATTCCTATTTATTTTGCTAAGAAACTAGAATAGATCCAAAGAAAAAATTTATGGATAGTGGTGGAAGATAAATAGAGAATGTCTTTAGTCAGATGGTAAAAAGTGTGTCTTCCAAAATCTCATGGTGGACTCAATATTAGGTCTATCAGGAACATGAACAAAGTCCTCTCAAAATTTAGTTGGAACTTGATCCATAAAAATAATGATTGGGGGGAAATAATTTTACATGCATAACATTGATGATTCCAACTTTCTTCAACAAATGGGATTAACCCAGGGATCTATGATATGGAATAAAATGCTAAAAAGTAGAAGCCTTCTTAAACAAGGAATTAGATGAAAACCTGGAAATGGCTGGCATATTAAATTTTGGGATGATATCTAGTTAAAGGACAAGGCTCTCATCACACAAGGAAACTATGGAGAGATTGCTGACTTGGCTACTTAGTTTTTTGGAGATAGAGTCAGTGATCATATGGAAAATAACAATGGGATGTGAAGCTAGAAAAATCTATTGGACTGATGTGATCACCGGCCTGAACTTTTCCCTAGAGTGTGGGCAATCTAGTAGTGCATTCAAGAAATCAGAATCCCTCTCTTCTCCTGTGAGGATGAACAATACTGGTGGCTAGATAAGAATGGAGTGTTCTCTATCAAATCTTCTTACCATCTACTCATTCCTAAAGCTCAGAATAAACATGTATGGAAAAAGGTTTGGAATCATAAACTTATTCCAAAAATTAAAATGTTCTGGTGGGATACTACTCATAACAAAATATTAACATAGGATAACCTTCAAAAGAGATGGTTTACCCTAGTTAACAAATGTTTCTTGTGTGGTTAAAAAGAGGAATCAGTTTCACACCTTTTCATCCATTGTGATTTTGCCTGGGAATTATGGGGCACAATACTTAATAACTTTGGTATTGAATGGGTCTATAATTATGACCTTAAAGAAGTAATCCTCAGCTCAAATCCAACCTTCACACATCCTTCACTTATGGAATTATGGAAGCAAACTCTACCATGTTTGACCTAGATTTTATGGAAAGAGTGCAACCATAGAATTTTTAGGGACACTGCTACAAATGCATCTCGAGTGTTTCACTCCTTTTTTAAGACCATTATGGAAAGTGTCACAACAGCTCATATTCATGCTATGAAGAAACCTATATCTCAAATTGAAAACCAAATTGCAGATAAATGGAAGGTTTTAGACCAGATCTCTAAGTATAATAACTCCAAAATGCTATAGAGATTAAATCTAAATGGATCCCCCCAAAGCCTAACTGGATGAAACTCAACTTTGAAGGGGCATCCAAGTCAGATGGTAAAGCTAGTGGAGGAGGAATTATAAGGAATGATAAATGATGGATGTCTACTAGCTATGCTGGTGGAATAAGATTCCAGAGCAACAACTATGCTGAAGCAATGGCTCTATTATGGGGGTTAAAGTTGGCTATATCCCTAGGAATAAGGAACTTGAGTATATAAGGAGACTCTAAAATGGTCATAGATGTAGTTAATAAAGCATCAAATATGGGAACTAAGCTAAAATACATCATTACAAATATTTAATTTCTTTTGTAGAAGTTCTCCAGAGTAGATATTTCCCATATTTACAAAGAGGGAAACAGGGTCGCTGATGCTTGTGCCAACCTTGGTTAGCAATTTTCAAGCTGGAGGGTGTGGTAACAAGGTGTTCATATTCCCTTAAAAATTAGGCATATTATTCAAAATGAGATGAATTGTCAATAATGAGGCACATTTATGACAAGGATAGCTCTCAAAGGTTATCCATTTGGAGAGGGACATCATGGATTTCAGAACTTGATAACCTTGGTACTTGTTTGACAATCATTCATGATTCATTGTATCATGAGGTTGAGGCATGTTGGTCTCATTATGAAAATCAATGGGAAATAATTTCTAAGCATGGGAGTAGACAACATCATCTCTGTAGGGTATTTTGCATAATGAGCCATCATGTCCTCATTATGCATAAATGGAAATAAGGGTTAGCAACCATTTCAAAGTTGAAGGCTGAATTTAGGAATTCCATGGTTTGGGTCTACAAATATAAAATGAGAGGAGATCATATTCAAATAGAACCTATCTCCTATTGTAAATTCAAAGATAATCCACTGGTTTGGCATTATTATAAAGAAGGGGGAATTAACCCATATCTAAAAAGGCATAATGGATTCAATGAAAACTTGCCTGAGCAATTTGTGAGATCTTGATTAAATAGGCAAGTCATGAAGGGAAAAATTTATTTTGAAATCTCCAAAAAGGTGATTTTTATGGCCATGATAATGACCATGCAGGGAATAAAACTTCAAAGGAAAACAAAAAATATGGATCTTGCAAGCCACAAACTGTTTCTAGGTGAGAGAGAAGAACTTGTCCCGTATCAAGGAGGATTTGAGCATGCCAAACTTTTGGAGCCATGGGATGGACTGTGCTTCATTATCATGAATTATTCCACACTCAAAGGTCAATTTACTAGGTTTTACAATTACCACCTCCCTTTGTTAAATCACTTCAGGTGTAATGTTATTATTAGTTTCCCTTTTTACCTGCTCTTCTCTTTGGAACACTCTGTCCTTAGGGTGAGAGATAAAATGGCTAAGAATATTGATATAAACCTTATTCCCCTACACCAGGGACTAATTTTCTACTTATACAACTTTCATCGAGCCCTAGAGCCATCCAAGACTATCAGAATTGATAGTGGAGACATTCCTTCCAACCCAATGTCTGGTGATGCTATTGATGAGTCCTATGTTTCCCCTACTCCTACCAAAACAAAAGATGTTTCTTTCTCCACCCCAAAAGAGACCCCTATTGATACCCCTATCTCCTTTGCAAGCAATAAGGGTAATAAGAGAAAGGTTGATGAAGAGGAAGAGAATATTAGAGAGACCATGGAGGAGACCCACAAACATCCAGGTAGGGCCATGTGGTGCCAAGATGGTAAATCTTACAAGTCTTCCAAAATTAATAAAGAAGGATTCTCCTCCAGAGTTAGAAGGTTTGGGTGGATTTCTGGTAAACCTGACTTGAAGGGTAGACTAAATGATTACTCAGAAAGTGTTTCAGAGGAAGCAACCCAGGAGGAAGAGTCCAAGGAACTGGAAATCCAAGAAATTTTTGAGGACACTGAAGGGAAGCAGGAGACTAGGGATTCTGAGGTTATAGAGGAGCATGGTGCTGACACTATGGAAACTACTAACAATAAGGGGAAAATGTATGTCAAGCAAGCTAGTGAGGATATAGAGAATGAGACTAATTAGAAAGATGAAACTAGGGCCTTAAAGGATCGTATTCAGAGGCTGTAGTAGAATTTCACCAAAGGACTCTAGAATACAATTCTCTTGAACATGTCTATGCTGAAAGAGGTGGGTAACACTAGGCATGCTAACAATGTAGAGAATAATGAGAAACTTAATGATCTTCTCAAATCAATGGTTATATAAGGAGAGTCCTCTCTAACTCTAGTCTTTCCATTTCTTGTGTTTTGTTTTTGTGTCTGTTATTTCTCAGCTAGTACCATCATCTCTCTGAAGGCATTTTTGTTTGATTGCCTTCTTGTCTTTTTTGCTCTATATAGGGTTTGGCCCCTAGTTTTCCTCCTTACCTTATCAAAAACATCACTATTGCCATGTGGGAATGAGTCAAGGGGAGTTATTCATATGGTTGTGATCACATTAGTCCATAGTTATTATGTGCTAGATCTAAATTTATTAATCAAAGTGTAGTAAAATATATGAGTATTCAAAGCTTAATATTTAGATAGAATTCACTATTTTCCCATACTTCACCAAATTTTCAAAGAGTTCAAGTAGAGCCAAGTAACCAGGTTGATAAGGTAAACATTCACATGAGTGAAGGTGTCAAGATTAGAGTATTAATTTTTGTGCCTAGTTCTTATGTGATCATTCTTAGGTCATGCATTACTGCACGTCAAAATATATGCATATGCAAAGTTGGGTTCTTAGGCATTTTGACAATTTTTTCCCATACTTAGCTAAATTTGCATGTCTCTAAAAAGAGCTGAGTAAGCATATTAATGATGTTGTATCTTACACATGTGAAGGTGTCAAGAAAAATTGACCATATGGGTTTTTTATGTTTTGATCCTAGTTTTTTTGTACTAAATTTTATATCATGCATTTAATCACACCAAAATATATGCTTGTTCAAAGTTGGCCTCCTAGATAACTTTCAAGCATAGTTGCCTCTATGATAGAAGATTTTTAGAAGGCATTTTAATGGCATTATATCTCACACATGCAAAGTTTCTAAGAGAAATTGTTAAATGTATAAATTCTCCTCTGAAATGTAAGCATGAGGTCCAAATTTTATATCATGTGTGTAAGTGCATATGAAGTTATTAAGGTCCAAAGTAGGCCTTTTAGGCATATGAGTAATGGTCCCCATACTTAGTCATTTTTTGCTCAATGTTAAAGATCTAGACCTATTTTAGATCTAATGGATCATGATAGTTCATAAAATGAAGATATAAGGCATGTGTATAGTCAAATGGGTCAATGTGACAAATATTTAGCAAAGGTAAAGATCGAGCAAGTCTAAGAAGATCAATGGAGCATGTGTGGTCCTAGATGTCAGGAAGATGCATGATGAGGAAAAGTGTTTGAGTTTTAACTAATAAACAAAGGTAAATGATAAGGATATAATGGTTTGTTAGTGATTGTACAAATTTATTGAATGGTGAATAGTGATTTATAAGGACCATGATAATCCACAAAGATTGATGGTGCACAATAAGTCAGCATTCTCAAAATGCACAAGATGAGGTCAAAGTGGTAGATGTTTAACATTTGGATTTGGTGGACTGAGTTAAAATTTGGAATATATTGATGGTTCGATATTAATACAAAGATGAGAGGATAAGATATGTGAAAAATGTCTTTGAATTTAAACTGTGATCATTTATATCTAAATATTTGAATTTGCAAATAAAAAACTAGTGTTTGGTTTTTAGGCTATAACTTTCAATCCTGGATGAATTTTCTCATGTAGTAAAAATAAAATTTGTATAGGACTAAAAGGTGAATATATAAATATGTATTTTAACATATTAAATTGTGTACATACAAATATATGGAGGTTCAAATATTATTATGGTTTCGTGCTTATTCTACAAGTAACTTGAGAAGATTGTTTGAGCTAGTTTTGATATTATTTCGATATATCTTAATGAATTAACAATTAGGGAGGGTCTTAAACTCTATGAGGATGATATATATGAATTTTTAATTTTTTTATAACCAAATTTAGTATGAACAAATGTTTACAAGATGAATGTGTATTCGTTCACGGTGACTGTGTCTACAAAAAGTTATTTGAGAAAATTTTGCTTAAGCATATGGGTATTGTATTAGATATGGAAACTTGAGGGGGATCTATAGTTCATTTATAATAGTTTAATACTTCTTTAAAGTGTCCCTATGTTTTTATTATTCTCAGAGAAGTGTAAAAAAACTAAATGGGTCTTCATAAGACCTAAAAGTGACTTAGGCCTATTTGAAAGTGGATTGTGCTTAAGTGTGACCCATGCGAGATGCCTTAAGGGTGAAGCAATATATTGTGGCTGATAAGAAATATTTTGATATTGTTGATTCATAATTTATCTCTATATAGTGAAACCAAATGTTTCAATTTCTAGACTTCTTGTAGACTCATATTTAAGAGAGACTTATGCAAGGTGGATGTGATGATTGTGAAGTGAAGGAGAGGTAGTGTGATTTTTGGTTGAGTTAATGAGTAAAAAAATTATTGACTATGTGTATGACCTATAGGTCGTGTTCCTGTTGTCATAATAGTGATCTTATAGTTTGAGGATATGTGAATAAGACTGAGTGTGTATATGAGAATAGTTTGACTGAAGATGGAAATAGTTTTTAACATGCCTATGTTATATGCATGTTTGAGATAGAGAGAGAGTTTGTGTATATGTTATAAAATATATATACATCATCAAGTGTTGAATACATAATTTCTAAGGTGGAGGTTTTCGAAGGAGGGTCTAAAGGACTTGGTCTTACTTAAGGTTAGTTGATCCTTATGAAATAGGTGTTTCATTAAATACCTTTGGTCAGAAGGATATGATCAAGGTTTGATAGTCTAAATGAGTTTATCAATCTCTTATTTGTAATTTATTATAGAATAGTAGTCCATTTGTGTTTCAAGATTGAATGTGGTTTTATTTCCCAATAAGATTTCCCATAGGAACTATGTGTTATGTGTTTGATCTTGTGTATCAATTGAATGTATGATCACTATTGTAAATGATTATTGATTAATTTTATAAATGTTGTTTATTTATTAGTTTGAAGTATTGAAATTGAAATTAAAATATATGGGCTCACTAATTCAACCCCCCTCTCAGTGATTGTACCTCTAATAGAGTGGTCTAGGTGAAATGAGCCATGTAACATGAGAGAATTTATAGGAATCATGATGTATTTACTTAGAATGAGAATTTTAGGGAAATTTTATGATTATTATAAGGTTGATTTAAATTTTTTGGTTAAGTATGTTTGAGTAATAGTCTTTGAGTAGAAGGTGTTTTGAGAATCCTAGTCATAACAAGCATAGTCATACCATGAGAATACACATGATGAGAATGAATAGGGCTGTTTAGAGGAATGATATTACCTAAATATCATTAAATTCATGTGATAAAAGTGTATAAGCATCAAGGAGTTATTCAAGGATAATTTTCAAGATTCAAGTGCTTGAGAAGCCTTGTCACAATAGTGATCATTACATAAAGAGACCCTATGGTAAGGTATGAGCCTAGTGGCATAGTAATATTAATGATAAGATTCATAATAGGATATATGAGGTTGCTTAATTATTATTATGAGGCTTTAAATAACTCATGTGAGTCTCAAATTAAGCTTACAATGGTAAAACCTATAGACCTAGTGTGCAACTAGACTATCTCTAAACCCTATTTAGCAGAATGAGGCAACATCATCTATTGAAAAGACACATGAAGATTGTTGACATTTTTTGAGTATGTTATATGTTTTATGATCATGTATATAATATTTATATCACATGGAAAGAGACTTGAAGGTTAGTTTCAAGGCCTAATGTAACTTGCAAGTCAAGGCCTATAAATCAAAGAGAGAGATAGTGGTCAAATGAGGTATGAACTTTAGAATTAAAGATATGAATGAGAATGTGAGAATTTTAAATGTTTTTTTATGCTATCACAGGTTTTTTGACTCAAATTTTGTAATAAAAGTCAAGAAAAAGTGTTTTGATGTCTCTCAAGCACATAAAATGTAGGGTTCTCAACCTATGAATGACTTTAAAGTATGCATTGGCATGTGTAACATTTTCATGGTAAAATAATTTATTAATTATAGATTTATAATGGTCCTATATCAAATTTATATGAATTGGTTTTTGGAATTATGTTCTAATATTTATGAATGATCACTAAGACTTGAAGATGGTTTAAACCCTCAAAGAACCCTAATAGTGACCTGATGTGAAAGATCTTGTTCTAAAGTTATCATAGTGGATTTATATGTATAGATAAGTGATTTTAAGTAATATTAAACTCTCTTATTTACCTTTATGTATGATTTTTTTTTGCATGAGTAAGTGAACCTTATAAGAAAGACATTTTTTCTTAGAGATTTGTTGTATCAGTCAGAGTTGACCAAGTAAAAGTTAATAAATGGATGAATATTGAATTTTTATACTTTTATTTTATGTAAATTATTGTTTTTTATAATTTTATATCCCTAAGGGGTGATAAACCTATCATACAAGTTGACCAATTGTTAACAGGCCTAATGGTGCAAATTATGAGAAACCCAAGAAGAAGAGAGAAATTAATTAAGGATGTGTTATCATGGATTAGGAATGAATAAAAGGGAAATGATATGTTTTTAAAGACATATAATACATGTTCATGTTGGATAATATTTTTTGAGGTCATTAAATATGATGTAAATGTTACTCATAAGATGACTTGTATAGTGCAAATGAGACATTCAACATGTAAGATTGTGAGATTGGTATACAAGACTAATATTGTTAATTGAACATATTTTTTATCTAATAATAGAATAAAGGTATCATAATATCATAAAAATTCATTGGAATATTATGAAAGTGATCATATAGGTTTTAAAGACCTAATGGTTCAAGTAGTGAGAAACCCAAGTAAAAGTGATAAGTTGATTAGGAATGTGTTATCATTGATTAGGAATGAATAAAAGTGAATGGAAATGTCATTAAATATATTAAATACATATTAATTTTGTATATTTATTTTTTATTTTAATAAATATGATGTAAATATTGCTCATAACATGACCTGTCTAGTGTAGATGAGACAATGAGGGTGTAAGATTGTGAGATTGGTTTACAAGAAATTTTTTTTATTTAAACATATTATCTATCTATATTAAAATTTTATAATGGTATTATAATATGATTAAAATTAATTTTAATATTCTAAAATTGATCATATAAGTGTTATAGGTCATTATCACCATGACTATGTTTGAAGGTAAACTGGCAGATTTGGGTAATTAAGTTGCAGTGATGAATTGGAGGTTCTTTGCCCTAAGATAATGCATTTAATGAACATGGTTCTATGTTTTTTTAATTTAATGACTTATACATTCTATACATATTCATGAAAGTTAGTATAAAAGATTATAAAATTGGAACTAAATTGGCTTATCTACTAAGGACTATGAGAGAGAAGGTCAACAAATTGGTTTGCAAGAAAAATATTTGGTATTATAAATTATGATGTCTATAATTAAGATTTTTTTAGATATTTAAAATAATCAAATAAATATTTCAAATTTAATATTAATTACTCTTGCAATTATTGAAAATCAAGTTCTCATGACTGTGTTTTCAGGCTAGTTGACAATTCTGAGTGGGTTATTTATAGAGACGGGTTAGAGTAATTTTGCCCTGAGTTGTAATATACAACACATATGGTGATTAATATAAGTTAATTTATATTATTTATTTGTTATTTTTTTCAATTTTTTTTCCAAAATTATGGTTTTTCTTAATTTTTTCAAGATAGGCTTTTTGAGTATTTATAGGCCTAATACGAACAATACTAATAGTGTGCTCCAAGTAGTGGTTTAAGATAAAAAGTGTTATAAATCATATATTA
Organism: Torreya grandis; assembly: GCA_037957365.1. NCBI lineage: Eukaryota > Viridiplantae > Streptophyta > Pinopsida > Cupressales > Taxaceae > Torreya > Torreya grandis. The sequence continues at coordinate 376,113 of JARHVA010002789.1, read as the reverse complement.
AATTATAAATTATATATTTTAGTGTTTTATGATGTTTTAATACCATTTTATGTATTTTAAAGTGCTCCAAATAATTCCAAGTGTAACATGTCCTAAATAGACCTAATAGGATTAGGTCTCCATGAGACATAAAGGTAAGATAAGGCCTCATAGAGATAAGTCAGACCTAAAGTGACAATAATAAAATTTTATCCATGTTAGTGAGATTATCTGATATCCATTTCATGTCTTAAATAATAGTGTAAGAGTGTTAATCTAAGTAAGAAGGATATGAACTTTAGGCTTTTATAAATACTAGGCAATTTTTGGCCTATTTGAGAGTGTAGAGTACAAACAAATACCATAACACATTGTAAAATATAATAAGTTATTTTAGACCATAATAGGATTGTATAGAATCAGTTATTATAATTTTACAAAGTTTATATGTATGATAATCAATTTCATTTGAAATAATCAAGTTAAGAAGAGGACTACTTGAGTGAAGAAACCTAGAAGGTAGTTTGAAAGGGTTTGAAGGGAGATAAGAGATGAAGAAGGAGATCACCATTTGTTTCATGAGAACTTTTTTTTCTAAATTTGATCAAGGATTTTATTTTTTTGAGTCGGTACTGATTCATCTAGGGGTTGGCTCCTCCTCACAAATGGGTACTTGTTAAAGCCTAGTTGAGTTGCTTCTTAACTAGTTGGGGTTAGTGTTGCATGTGAAGTTTTTACCTTAATAAGATTGATATTTGTATTATAATACTATATTAAATTTTAATATATTCTATGTTTTTATTCCCCTTAAATTTTTCCCACATATATGGTGTGTTTACTTGTGCAATATTGGTTCATGCCTGTATAGTCTATTGCTTATACATTATTTGATCTATATGTTTATGATTAATTAAGTGGAATTGATAATAAAGTTTTGAATAATAATTCACCCCCATCTCAATACTTTTTAATCCAAAATTTGGTATCAGATCATAGTCCTTTGAAGTAGGTCTAAAATCCTAAAGGAGATCTTAGAGGAAAGGATGGTTAGTCAACTAAAGTTGTTTCTCTACCATTAAGGCTTTGTTATTCAATAGATCTAATTATGATTTTTATAATATTAGCATGGATATATATTTTACATCTTAAGGTCATGATATTTAGCAGACATTTTTGGATGGCTATAGTGTTCCCCTTATTCCACCAATTGATGCAATAGGTAAGAAGGCTAGTGAGAACAACTCTAGGGTAATGAATGTCATTATTTGTGGCCTATCAGAGGTAGCTATTATAAATGTGATGCACTATGTATCATATAAATAAATATGGGAAAAATTTAAGACCATCTATAAAGGTGACACCAAGGTGTAGATAGCCAATTTTCAAACCCACAGGAGATAATTTACAAGTTTGAAGATGAATTAAGATGAAATAATTGCATCTTACCTATTTAAGGTTGATGAAGTTATCAATGTCATTAAAGGATTGGGAAAAGAGGTGAAATAATCTATCTTAGTTCAAAAGGTTTTGAGATCTCTAACTCCTAAGTTTGACTCTAAGGTATATAGAGTGGAAGAGATGGAATATTTGAACAAGCTAGAGATGGATGGGTTTTATGGCATCTTGAATGCCTATGAGATAAGAACAAATATAGTAAAACCTCCAAAAGAGGAAATAATTTTCAAATTTGAAAATAATTAAAATTTTAATAAGTTCAAAGATAAGGAATGTTTAGGTGTTGATGATGACCAACTCATATCCATACTTAAAAGAAAATTGAGGTTTGGATTTGCTAAGTACAAGGTTAATTTTCCTTCATATGTTTCAAATGTTGCATGATTGGACACTTTACATCAAAATTTCCTAACAAGGATAAATCTAAAAATAATGAAGAACATGATGAGAATCATGGAGATGACAAGAAGGCGTATAATCCTAATAGAAACAAGGATTTTAGAAAGTATGAAGGTAAGAAAAGAACCTTCAAGAACAGCATAATCTTCTACACTAAAAAAGATAACTCTTTTGATGTGACTCAAGTGAATATGATAGTGACGGTGGTATTAATGAATTTAAACATGATAATAATATACCCTTGTTCATGGGAATAGAAACAAACAATGAGGGTTTATCAAATGGGTAAGTCCTTATGTTTGATATAGATTTAGATGAAGAATAAGTCAAAGTGAACCTTGAGGTAGAGTTGTTCAGTGCCCTATAAGAGTTGAAGTTCCAAAGGAGAAAGCATAACAAACTAAGATCACTAGTTAAGGACTATGAGGAATAAATTGGCTTGATTGAGGAAAGGCTGAGTAATAATTCTAAGAAGTATGATGAGATAATCACTAAGGTTGAGGAAACTATGGAGGTAGTCAATGCAATCCTAAAGTCTAAAGAGGAATAATGAATTAGGTACGAAACCATAATAGAATCATTTAAAGCTTAGTTGGATCAAACATATATCAAGGTGAATATCTTTATTAAGTTTGAAAAGAGCACTAAGGATTTAGATGATATCTTGAGTAGTCAAAATTTTTCAAATGACACAAATAGGTCTTGGTTTCAAAGAATACCAAAAGGTGACAGCTCAAATTATAGAAAAGTTTATTGAACAAAAGAAGTTAAATATAAAAATACCTATCAAAAATCCTAACGTTATAAGGTATGATAGTTCATTCAATGGTTACTATTTCATATGTAGTCAGTTTGGTCATCGATCAAGAGAGTGTAAAATAACTTCTAAGAATGAGTACTATTGGGATTATGGAAGAAGTCATAGTTCACATAAGTCAATAGGTATGTATAATGTTTTTTGATACAATTGTCACAAGGTAGGACACATTGAAATATTTTTTCCTAGTAGAGTTGGAAGATCATCAATTCAAAATATGAGGTATGAATCCCTTAGAGTGAAATGAAGAAGGTAAATGAATGTATGGAAACTAAAAAATATTAAAGATGAGTCATGATCAGTCTACAAGCTTAAGTAGACTATTTACTATTATAGAGCATTATTTAGAAATGAAATCAAGTTATTAATGCTTATGTTATCTCACATTGATTCTCAAATGGTTGATGAAGAGGTCTATCCTATATTACAAATCAAACCTAAAAGGACATTAAATCTAGTGAGAGCACAGAGATTTGGGAATCTCCCTAACTTGACATTTTTTAGTTTCATATGAAAAAGGGTGACTTTAGAATGCTTTATGGAGTCACACTTAAAGTTATAAGAATAATGGTAGATGTTTGGTGTGAGGGGGAGCTATTTAGGTTGTTTATAGGCTCCAAATAAATTTGATGACAAGGTGAATGGTCTTGAGGTCTGATTTGTTTTTAATGTAGTATGTATGAAGAAAGGGGGATAATGTTTTTTTGATACTCAATAATTTTTTTTTCAAGAAGGTTTGATTACAAATGGTATCTTGTTGAAGACCCTTTGTCATTAATGTCAAAGGGGGAGAAAGTTCAAGAAGGTAGTTTAACCAAATTGGGGGAGATGAGAGTGGAAAGATTGAACAATATTTTATCATTAATGACAAAGGAGGAGTTTGTTGAGAAGTTTTTTTATTGATGTCATTTTATATCAAGGTTAATGTCATTAATGTCAAGGTGCTCTAGTAAATATGCATGGTGAATTGTTTGTGTGATATGAACCCTGTGACATGAGATAATTTGAAGGTAACCTGATGTCTTTTTGTTGAGTGATAATTTAAAGGGAACCTAATTAGTATTCTAAGTTTTATTTAAAGTTTTATGTCAAGGTAAACATGTTTGATTACTAATATTTGAGTAAAACTTGTTTTGAGAGGCTTATTCATAATAAGTATATTCATATCATGAGCATATGCATGATGAGAATGAATAGGTATGTGTAGAGGAATGATATTGCCTAAGGAGAATTAAAGTAATGTGGAAAAGGTTTATAAACATTAAGGAGTGTTTCAAGGTCAGTTGTCAAGCTTCAAGTGCTTGAGAAGCCTAGTCATAACATTGAACATTACATAAAGAAACCTTATGAGAAGGTATGAGTTGGGTGCGATGGTAATATGAATGCATAAAGTAATAAGAGGATATAAATGAGTTTTATTTAGTATTATTATAAGGATTTGAATTACTCAAGTGAATATTAGGGTAAGCCTACAAGGGTAAGGCCTACAGACCTATTATGTAAATAGACCATCTCTAAACCTTGCTTGGCCTAATGAGGCAACATGAGCTACTGAAAAGACATATGAAGATATGTTGATAGTGTATGAGTATTTTATATGTTGTTTTATCTATATTAGGTGGAGAGACATGGAAAGAGACTTGAAAGTTAGTTTCAAGGCCTAATGTAGATTTCAAGTTAAGGCCTAGAGAGAAAAGAGAGAGATGGTGGCCAAATGAGGTATACGATTAAAAATTAGAGATAATAATTAGCATGTGAGAATTGTAAGTGGTGTGGTAGGTTTTTAAATATGTGTTTACCAAGTCTAAGGTCAAAGTTTCTAATAAAAATTGAGAAAAATTGTTTTGAGGTCTCTCAAGTGCATAGAATGGAGTGTTCTCAACCTGAGAAGGAATTTCAAGTGATCATTGAAATGTGTAACGTCTACATGGGAACCTAATATATTAATTTTATATGGGTAATGGTACTATATAAAATTTATAATCATTGGTTTTTGGAATGAGAGGCTAAGCTTTATGAATGATTATTAAGTCTAGAAGATGGTTTAAACCCTCAAAGACCCCTAATAATGACTCGATGTGATGTTTTTATAAAGTGATAAAAATTTAGTTGTATGGATAGTTAAATTATTTTATGTTATATTCAAATCTCTTAGAAACCTCCAAGTGTGATTGGTTTTTTAGGTAAATAAGCAGACCCTATAAGAAAGGAATTGTTTCTCAAAGATTTGTTATAATAGTCAGAGTTAACCAAATCAAAGTTAGTAAATAGATGAAGATTTAATATTGAGAAATTTATTGGATGTCCATGGTGTGTGTTTATTATTTTATATACCTCAAGGGTTTTAAACTAGTCATATAAGTTGACCAGTCACTAACAGACCTAATGGTGCAAGCAATGAGAAACCTAGGTGGAAGTGAGAAGTTGATTAGGGATGTGTTATCATGGATTAGGAATGAATAAAAATGAATGGATATGTTGTTAAATAATTTTAAGACATGTTAATTTTGGATAGTTATTTTTTAGGTTAGTAAATATGATGTAAGTGCATCTCATAAGATGACATGTCTAGTGCAAATGAGACAATGAGGGTGCAATATTATGACATTGGTCTACAATAACAATATTTATATTTAAGCATATTATATATCTATCTAATAGTGGTATAATGATATTATAATATCATCCAAAATAATTTTAATATTATGAAAGTGATCATATAGGTGTTATAGGTCATTATCACCATGATTGTGTTTGGAGGTAAACTAGCATATTTGGGTAAGTTATAGTGATGAGTTGGAGGCTCTTTGGCATAAGATAAAGTATGTAATGCACATAGTGTTTCCATTTTTAAATTTATTTAACTATCCATGATTTGTATAATATTTTGAGTTAGTATAAAATTTTGGAACATTGAAGCCAAAATGGCTTGTCTGACTAAGTAAGGACTATGAGAGAGAAGGTTAACAAATTGGTCTGCAAGACCAATATTTGGTATTATATGTTGTGATATTTGTACTTGATATTTTTGTATAGATGTAAAATAATAAATTTAATATGTAATATTTCATAAAAATTATTATGTCAAGTATTTAATATCAAGTTTCCATGATTGTGTTTTGAGGCTAGTTGGTAGTTTTTAGCAGGCTACTTACAGAGAAAGGTTTGAGAATCTTTTCCTTGAGTTATGATGTAAAAAACATATGGTGATGAATATAATGTCATGTATCTTATGTATATGTTATTTTTTTACATGGTTACTTGGAAAATTTATGGTTTTTCTTTAGTTCAAGATAGAATCTATGAGTATGCACAAGCCTAATATGAATAATACCAATAGTGTACACCAAGTAGTGGTTTGAAAAAATATATAAAGCATAGATGAACTTATTAGGGATATATTTGAGTTTTTTATGATGTGTTACTTCAATGTGTGTTTTAAACTGATCCATGTAAGGCCAAGTGTAATGTGTCTTAAATAGACCTAATAGGATTAGGTCTCCATGAGACCTAAAGGGACTCAAATCACATTTTATCCATGTCAATTATATATATTAAGATACATTTTATGGATGAACTAAGAGGGTAATATTTTTTGTATGATTAAGAAGGATATGAACTTAAGACATGTATAAATACTAAGCAATTTTAGGCCTATTTGAGAGTGTAGAGTACAAGAGAATATAATAACACATTATAGAGTAAAAGAAGGTATTTTATACCTATTAACACTTGGATTCAACCTATGAGAAGAGGTTTTATATGATTTTAATCCAAATGGAAAAAACGGGACATCTCACTTGTTGTGGGTGAGCAAACTCCTGAGATGAACCTCTAGATAAGGGCTAGCTCTCTTTGATTCATCATTCAAGCATATGTTCCTACTACTAACACTTTGGGGGGTTGAACAGATTTAAGAATAACATGAAAATTAAGCCTAATATATGTAGGTGATATACCAAATCATTTTGATGATTTCTAACCACTTTAATTCCACACTTGAGACCAAAGAACCAACTAAAACATACTCTTTCCAAAATCTATGTCTTCTTGCATCAATATTACATTGTGGGGTCCTAGATGATGTATAAGATTAGGAGGACTATAAAAAATGTATTGAATGAATATGATGAAAATAATACTCAATTACACCATTAAAATCTCCTAAAACACTTCACATGCCCTATAAGAAGAGCCTACAAATAGGTGAAAGAATGAACTATAATGCTAAGGAATCCATAGTCTTCACTAAGAGAATTCAACATTCAAATAGAAAGCATAATGAATATTCATGAGAGAGGTAAATAATTATTAATTTTATTGATTATAATGTTTAAAATTTATTAGGTCTTCACCATACTCAGGTGGAGCATCTATATAATAGCCAAAAGGCTTGAATTTATAACATTTAGAGGAAGAGAGAGAGAAGAGAAGTTGAAGAGGCACAAGGACCTATGTCACAAAGTTAAAATAAGTTAAAATTGAATGTATAGTATATTTGGGGTGATATATTCCATGTCATGAAGGTTTACTTGTCCAAACAAGTCATAAAGATAGTGAAAAGTGGCACAAACCCTGCAAGTTTAGCATAAGAAACTACCTGTATGATCTGCCTTTAAAAACTACCCTTATCTCTAAATATGGTCAGATATCCTGGATTTTTAAATAAATATGGGTTATAAAAAAGTCCCCACATGTATTTTATTGACCTCTAACCATCCCTATTCTTTTGGACACACAAAATCACCCTTGGCATTTTCAAAAAGGCTCTTTTCCATGCACCCTCTCCACTTGGCATTCAAAGCTTCAAAATTTTCATAAATAATAAATTAAAAATAGGGAATGAAACTTTTAAAAGGTAATATTATCATTATTTTCAAGAAAAAACCATAAAAAGGTTTCATAAATTGCTTTTCACCTCTTTTTATATGTGTTCACTAGCTGATTCATAGGACTGGCTAACAGTGAGGGCCTAGTTGGGGAACTCAAAGGTTTATTAATGATATTATGTGAATTTAATGATTTATAAAATGTTTAAATATTCCTCCCAAATTTTGTTTCACCTCATAATTCTTCTTAAAGCCTACACATCACTTAAAATGGTCAAAATGAGCCCTTTTTCCATTAATCCATAAAATTTCATATAAAAAATCCATGGACATGATCCTAATGGAGTTAGAAACAAATTATATTCATAACTTAGGGCAAAATTCCTCTAAATGGTGGTACTTTTAGGCCCATATTCACCTCTAGGTCTCAAACAAGGTTTTATGATGGTTTCAGAGTGACCAACCCTCTAAACATTTGTTCATAAAGGTGGCACATTGGAATTGTTTCTAAATGAAAATTTTGGCTCGAAAATTACCCACTATAACCTCCTTTAATATCTATAGGATCCATGCAATAGATGGTGGAATTTATAAGCATTTGAAGTTGACCATTCAATCCATTGTAGGCCTTTCGTGAGGGTTTGGGAGATTCAAAGCTAGGAATTTATCTTCTAATGAAATTATTAAAATAAAAATGGATAAAAAAACATATATATGGACCTAAATAACATTTTTACATCATTTTATTATCTCCTTAGGACAAAAATAATGAAAACCTACCCTTGTTTGTCACTAGGCCTAGACCTTGCCAATAGTCCTGCTTGTTGTTTGAGACCCAACCTCTTGATCCAATGGATTATTATAAATTATTATGGATAAAACAAATATAATTTTACCATTAAAACATTTTATATTCAATTTTAATTCATTTAAAATTCTAAAACTGAAAATGACCTCCATTTTGGCTTTTAGGCCTAAGGATTCCCTTCACCCCTGACAACAAACCTCCTTGGTTGGAACAACCTATATTATTATATAAACTAAATTAAATTTTTATAGGTTTATTAATTTCCCATACCACTTATAAAATCATAAAATTACCCTTTCTATCCTTCTAGTTCAATATTTCATCATTTTTTTTCAAAATTGGCACCTCCATGCACACTAAAATAGCCCCTAATCTAAGACAAAATATTGGATGTTTTAACTATTAAATTTGGAAAAATAATTATTTTATGGTGATATATATGGCATAAGGTTACTCTGTACCAAATTTTAGTTTCTAACTCCTCCATTTGTCCCTTTAAATCTCCAAATTTACAATGCAAACTTCTTGAAGATGGTTGATTATGAGAGTAAACAAGGTTGAATGTACTTAGAAGTGAAATGGATTGCCTTGGGATTTATTAGGGAATATTTTTAGTATTTTAATAATTATAACACCTTGATTTTATATAATTAATCCTGTTATACTATTTGGAGCTTTCTCATCCTTGTCTTCATGCTTGCATTAGGCCAATCCTTCATCTTTCACCCTTGTCCCTGTCTGCTAGGACTGAGACAAACTTCATTTGAGAAAATTATTATTGTTAAGTATTATGTTAATTAAATTTAAAAGGATAATTTTATCCATTTTAGATACCATAAACTCTCACTTATCCATCTTGTTCAAAAAACTACTTATGCACTCCCATGAGTAAATTGTGTTTCAATTTCTCGTATGACTGTAAGTGCATCCTTTTGCTCTACATGCAGATGCTTATTAGTCTCAAAATTCCATAAAAAATTTACTTTTATATATTATCAATCCATTTTGGTCATACCATACATTTTAATGTTTCAATTGGCCTCAAAATACCTTCTTTATTCCTGACTGAGACTAAACCCTTAGCTCTAACTATAGATGCCTATTTCTAGGCCTGCAAGTTTCATGGTAAGGCATTTAAGCCTCAAAAAATGTTTAAAATGTCTTTCTTGATATTTATATCATATCATTTCCTTCATATAACTCATCTACAGGCTTTGTTTGAGCTCAAAAGACCCTTTTAACTTGATTACAACCAATTCTTCATACTAAGTTGTGGATGCATGTTCCCAGTCCTACCTTTGTAGGTGAATATTGATGATTATCTATCCCATTAAATGGGTATAAAATCTTTTAATATGTTATTCTCATCATATTATGTCACTTAATTCACTTGGATGATTTAATTGGTCATAAAAAACACCCTATTCTTGGTTGTGACCAAACCCATAGTTGCATGTCATGCTTTGAGTTTGTTTTGATGACTTTGGTCCTCTTATTCGTTATCCTTAGATAATATAATCCATTCATAATTTTTTTCATGTTATAAATCTTAAAATCATAGATCAATCATGTTAATGTCTCTTACAATTATACCCCTACCCTGACTATGTTGTCACCATTCCTACCCATATAGGTGAATTCTTTTCCTTATTTGTAGGTTTTCAAGGTGGGTTTATAACCTTAAAGGTGCATGAAATTTTTTTTTATCTCCTTTGCATCATTTTTCATGATTTTAACTTATTTACATGTTTCACTTGGGCTCAGAAACCACTTTTAGCCTTGACTGAGATCTATTTTCAATGCCCCTAGTTGTAGGTGTATGTTCATAGGCATGTAGGTTTGCTTTGAGCATTTGGATCATATTTAACCTTGTCAAGGCTTGTTGAGCTTATATCTAGTTTGGCAGCATTCACACTTATACTTAGGTTTATTTTATGAGTCCTTAAACTCTCCTTTTATTCCAATCCTTCAAACACTATCCTCACTATCTCTATGCCCTATGTATGGATAGGGGATAGCCTAAAAGAGTCATCTCATGAAATATCCTCCTTTTTCATCAACTAAATGCTCAAAAATACTTGTTCTAGTCCTTGGAATTATTTCCTATACTTGTACATTCTTATAAATTTCACTCACATGATGAAAATATCAACCTTCCCTCAGAATCCTGTAGATACTACTACTCATTTTTTAGTGTTTTATAGCTATTTTGGGAGGTTTCATAATCCACGTTCTCCTTCTTTTCTCAATCTCAAAATTGGTATATGTGTTTTTTGTATGTGGGACAACAAAATAATCATAATATGGTATCCTAAGATAATCACACCTCCAATTTATGGAAACCACAAGAACCCCTAAGACATTATTTGTTGTGTTTAGGGATAAAAGAAAAAAACTCAATCATCCCTTTTGTTTTTCAATATTTCCTCTCTTTAAGTCCTTGGTGAGTGAATTATGATCTTTCATGTGTAAAATAATACACATAATCTTGAGGAAAGTACCCTATACCATATTCATCTTCCATATCTCTATGTTCCTTGTTCATGGCCTCCTATAGGATGGATTGAGTTGGAAGAGTAATGAGAAGCAACAATGAAAAATGCATATATATAATTTTAAAATTCATTTATGCTGGCATGGGTAAATTTTGAACAATGTCCTTAGGTGTACTATTTTGAGAAGAAAAGCATAATTCTGACCCAAAGTGGAAGACAAGCCTAGATAAGGCTTCTTTGTATTATTGATGCCTTTGAAACCAAAAGAGGGGTGGAGAACCTAAAATATCACCTTGGAAAACATTTAGACACATTTTAAAAACATGACATCATCATACCAAAATAATAAAATGAATAATAAAGCAAACAATGACTGCTTCTTCAATGCAAACTCCCAAAAAGTTGCCTAGATTCAAACTACTGGTTCATGAGGAATAAGGCATCAAAATACAAGTTCTTATTATGGATGTAGAATAAATTCCTCACTTTCTTCTTGTACGGTCTGTACCACTTATTATAAACTGTTTCTTCATCACATTTTCCAAGTGGCACACTTCCCAAGGTAGTCATACAAATGCCCACTTCTCTCTCCTTACCCAAGAAAACTACCTTTTATCTAAAAAATCTACAAATTTTTTAGTTATTTCAACTTATTAATACTTATAAGGACACATGGGGGTTGACATCAACTTTTGCAACTTGCACAAATCCCAAGAAACTTGTATAAAGCATTAAATACACTTACAATGACCTCTAAATGTCCTAAAAATGATAAATAGACCTAGTGTTGTAATAAACGAAAGTATAATAACATGAAATCACATTAACAGACCCTTAAATCACCTTATAACATCTATATAAACACCCTATAGACCCAAAAAAATAAAGTTATTGCATATAGGTGTACTAGTTTGACTAAAAAGTCAAATTTGGTCAACAATACCATCATAGGATTGTATAAAATTAGTGATGAATATTTGATAGAGGTTATGTGTATGATAATCAAGGTCATTTGACCTAATAAAGTCAATAATATGACTAGTTTATAATTTATTATTGTTCTATATTCCATCATTGATATGTCATGCACAACAAGAAACCTAAACATCTTTGGTTTGATACCCATTATATTGTGGTTTTCATCTAAAAAGTGTGGCTTGATGAAGGACTTGAATTTGTGCACATTATCAATAAGGTAATGAGGAAATTTAATTTATCCCTATTGGCATGTTTTTCATGTGTACATGATATATGGTTAAGAAAATGTTTCTAATTTGCATAATGATGTTACTAATATGCCAAAATTCCCATCTATATCATCATATGTGTGTCTCACTGGTACGAAGCATACACACACAATTTTTAATACCCTTATTTATATAAAATTTATTAAAATGGAAATATGGTAATATTTGTGTTGTAACTCGAAGCACTATCGAGTTCCAAATAGAGGATCAATGGTTTTTTTAACGAAGAACTTTTACTAGCAACACTAATTTCTTGAACATGGAAAATTTATTCCTTCTACCCTTTACATTTTTCATGAACTTTATTTTGTAAAAGTGAATCATTAAATGGTTTTTTGGATGATCCAAAACTATATAATAAATACACATACTCATTAGTCATGGGTTTTTGAAATTATTAAGACACAAATCTAATAATGTGACTTTTAGCGAAAAGTGGCCACCATAGGTTAGTAACATTTCAAAAAATATGTCATAATGCTCTTAGATTTATTGATAGAAATTTAAAAAGGTTTTTATTGGTTATGATTGGTCTCATGGTGGTAAATATTGTGTTTTTATAATGGATTTAAGGGTCCCTTAAGGTGGTCTATTTAGAGAGTGAGTCAAAGCACCTAGTCTTTTTATCAAGCCACTCAATGTGGTCTTTTTCAAAGTGTTTATCATAGATTAATGTAACTTGAGTGATGTTAAGGTTGTTGTGAAATTCAATGTAAATATTTAACCATGGTTAATACAATAATAGTATTATCATATAATAATATAATATGTTGAAATATAACCAAGTAAATCAAGGAGCAGAGCTAGTGAGTCAACAAAATTGCACATTCAAGTATTTTGGAGAAGTTAAGGTACTTTAGGAAAGTTTAAGGCATTCATTTTCTTTAGTTAAATGACATGATGTAATTTTTTAATGATAATTACTATGAGAGATAAAACATAACGGTATAAATATAATTATATATGAGTCTTCCATGTCATTTAAAACTTGTTTAGTGGCATGATGTATATACCTTAGCATACATATTGCACGAGGTGTCTTAAAACTCGCTTTCCAATATTGGAACACTTTTTTAAATGATTAATCATCATTTATAAAATTTAATAAAGGAATAAAGAGGAAACTAATGAAAAATAAATGTGTTAAATGCTTTTGTACATTACTCTACCACCACACAAGACAAGAGAGACTCCATAACTACTTGGTTCATCAATTCCAATTGGGTATGAAAGTTGGATAAGTAGTTTCTTGAGGAAAAAGGATTATATAAGTGAATTTTCAAGAGGTTTACATTGAATACTAATAAATGAGCCTATCTGAGTCACTTATAGTCACCTAAAACTAAAATTCATGTTTGAGAAGAAGTGGCAGGCCTAGAAAAGACAAAATCCTATTTCATTTCTTCATTAGGTTTATTAGTCTACTAAAGAAGTTCAAGAGGGTCAATAGTTTTATGTTGGCACACAAAAGAGAGAGAAAATCAGATCTAATAATATTATGGAAAGTATGATAGAATTATTCACTTATAATTCATACCAAGAGTTAGCATATTCAAGCACTAATCTTTATGAATCATCTTTAACAAAATAAGTTGTTTAAAACCCTCTCCAAACCTTAAAAGCTTGATTTTGGGCAATTTTAGAGCATTTATGAGCTCAATGCTGAAAATGGATAATTTTTTTATTTTATTATAGATTATAATAGTCCTACAAAGTGTCTCTCATTATCCATTTGGCATGTGCCAAAAAAAGTTGATCAAAACCTTGAAATATGCTAACTTATAGACCTATGTGAAAGGTTACAATCAAGGTTTTTGGTTGGTTTTAAATGTTTAATTATAGAAATTGGTCCTAAATTATAATATATTTATTTAATTATCCTTATATAAATATCCTCAAATTATCATATCATATAATGAAGGCCATTGGCCTTAGCATTCTCCAACAAAGTTTTCAAGTACAAAGGCATGATGACTGATGAAAAAGATCCCAATGCATTATTAGAATATCTATACTAATAATAAATTCATAATACACATTGATATGTGAATGGGTTTTATTAACCTAAATCAAATCATAAAACTTGATCTAAGCTTATGAAGTGCAAGGGTGACCAAGGACTAATGTAGTCACGCATACCAGTAACCTAGAGGTCTACAAATGGATATGAAAATATTTGAAAAAATATGCATGTTTAATCATTAGAATCATTATTATAGATATTTTTTTAATTCAATATACTATTATTATTTTCACCCAAAAAAATAATATCAATCATGTGGTGATATAAGGAAGTGATAAGCCTAAACTAGGCACCCACGGGTCTGCTTGCGAGATAAGAAAGAAGAGGAAAGTTTTGAGATGAAAAAAGAGTTTAATAAGTTACATGAGGTAGGATATATAATAGGGAATAATTTTTAAGTTTTTATATCCTATTAAAATAAAATATAACATCATAATGTCCAAGTCACTTTAATCAAGGTTCTTTGATTGAGGAGTGTTAAATGCCTATTGAAGACCTATGAGAACAATGGTACTCCTGAGTTCATCTCAAATAAAATAATATGGGATTATTTAATTATAATTTTAATTTTAAGGAATATAAAAAGTAAATTTAGTATATTATAGGAATATATGGGACCATGATACATGATTAAATATTTTATATAGTGTCACCATTGATCAAATAGGCCCAAATATGACAAAACACAATGGAAGAACCAAGAAGCCTAAAGAGGCACCTAATGGTCTACTACAGATAGAATGATAAAAATCACACATATGGTGTTTAATTAAGTGTTAATAAGGCATTTATAGGTCAAATATATATTAATTAAATTATATATCCTCATTAAAATCACCAAAAATTCCAAAATCAAACAAAGTGAACCCATTTTAAATGCCTAGCGGTCAAGTAGCCTAAAACTGTAGCTACAAGCTGACACATGAAACATAAAGAAGATATGAAGTTTATGTGAAAATTTTAGAAATTAATTATCTTAATAGGTTTAAATATAAACTTTTATAGAATCATATTTGTTTTTTATTCATGTTAATGAAGAGGAAGTGTTAAACAAAGACTGCTAGGGTCATTTCTATATGACTGTCTATAAACCCTAACAATCATCTAATGTAGGTTCTAAGGGGTTTTAAGGGTTAATGAGTTAATAATTCCACTTTAAAACCTAATTTTATGTTTAAAAAACATAAAAAAGTTTTTTAAAACCAAAATCAATCACATTTATGATTTATTTTGCCAAATTAGCTCTCTTGACTACACTAATAGGCTTGTTTTGTTGTAAAAGGTAGTCTTCATTACATGTGAACTTGTGTGAGAAGTTTCATGGGTTACAATGGATATTTGAGAGGTTAATAAGTTCATAATACTTCAATATTGTATAGTTTTTTATAATATTAAGGACATGTTTTTTATAAACAATCCTTAACAAAGTTGACATCTAAAACATTGATAGAACCCTAAAAAGTGCCTGAACAAGCATTTTAGTTCTATAAGTGCATAAAATTCACATGATAGGTCTTGAAACCAATTTTATCACCTATTATTAACTGATTATTTTATATTATATCCACTAATTAGCATGTGTGAGGTGTAAATTATGGGAAATGGTTTAATAAACTATCCTTTTGAGCTTGTTTATAGACTTTGGGGAAGAAAAACCTTTCTAATACTTTTTAGAGGATACTTAAGCCTATAAATGTGTTTGAAAATATATTAAAACTCATAAAAAATGTCTTTTTTATGCTATCACATGATGAAATTCACTAACCAAACCTAAATAGATAAGTGTGATTAATCTTCCATCAAGAGTGTGGAGTCGTAGGCCTATTTCAAGGCTTCAAGGATAAAGGAAACTTATTAGAATATTGGTGGGAACCTAATTCATATGTATAATGTCTGGTAGATAATAAAACATATGAAATAATCCCTTATTGACCCTCAAGGTCACTTGAATCTTGTATAGTATGAAGGCCTCTTGCTACCTTATTGCCAAACAAGTGTGAAGACTCAGCCTTAAGGTGATCTCCAATGCTTGTACAAGGATCCCATGGTATATTAAATTACCTTCATAAATAAATGTGATATGGTGGATATATTCAAAACACATTACTAGACCTTTCTTGTGATATCATACCCTGATATCAAAGAGTACAATATAAGAGGTTTGAAGTTCATGTTCAACTCTCACATGGTAGAGAAAAATTGAAAGAAGTAGAGTTGGTGTAAAAGGTTCCCAAGTAGTCTAGGTCTCAAAGGATCAACTTGTAACTTACATCCAAATAATTAAATGTGTAACTCCAACACTAAGGATTTATGTTCAAGGGGTGTCAAACCTATAAAGATGATCTTCTACTCCACTCTTCATGTAAAGCTCCATCAACACTTTGCCTAAAGTATTGAGAACAAGAAGAAAATAATTCCTTGAAACCTTAATGTCACAATACCTCTATGTTGTAACTATTTTTATAATGTATGATATTTGATAAAATTTCTCATTTTCCTGTCTCCTCTCTTCTCTTATTTTTACTATAAATGAATCCTTTAACGGCATTATATGAATCCTCAAAATGTGTATGGGGGTGTCCTAAATTTAATACTTCCTAGCTACCTCTAAAATTATTTCAATTTGAGATATACCTTCTTCATATTGCATTTAGTGAATTTGAAATGGATTGTTGATGAATATTAATGATAGTTATATTACTTCTTTTCATTCATCGCTTTCATTCATGCCTTTATGTAAGTCATCTTTTCAGGGTCATATGATGTGTGTCAAATGGTTTTAATGAGTTCAAGTGTATAAATGTCACTATTGGCTTATCTTATACCTCTTGATTAATCCCCTTGTTTGTTTTATTATCCATATCCTTTATATATAAACATTTATGTGGGAATAACTAGAAATCATGTTTTAATATTATCATTTCACAATTCAATCATAGTCAAGTAGAAGAAAATACATTTGGTGCATCACCTCCATGTTTTATTTCTATTTCTAGTCTTATTTTTCCCTATTTTCCTTGAAATCTCATTAGGTTATTTGTAGTTTTGTGTGAATAATCAAGGGAGCTAGCCCAATCTAGATATTCACTTCACCATTATGCCACCCACAACCTATAAGTGATTCCATTGATATCATTAAGGTAAGAAGGCCTGAATAACATTATTAAGGGTAAAATTTAGAGTGATAATAGTTTTGGCATGCCCAATGGGACCTTATTCAACAAGGTTGTCCAAGATTGATGATGGTCTTGATAAATTGGTAGTTGTAATGGCCTCTTTCATGTATCATCTGATCAATCGAACATGTTTTTGGCTCTTAGTTGCAGATTAGAAAGCATGTTTCATGCCAAGGGTGACTATAAGGTCAAGTTCCAAAGGTATTTATTTTGGATTTTTTGAGTTACCTCCATTTTTAGTCAAAAGAAAGAGATTCCTTCATTTTTATCCTTATAGTAAAACTCCTAGGAGTAAGCTCCATTTTCATTATACTCCAAGTTGTTCTAAAGCTATAAAGATGTATAGAAACCTGCCCTTTATTGATTTCAATGGTGAATATCCTCTAAACCTTGAAAGATATGATGACATTTATGTGGAAGCTCTTAAAAGTGCCCCATACTTTAGTGGAGAAAACACCATTACCCCATTGAGCATATTACAGATATGGACAAGTTTTGTAATATTCATAATATTACTCAAGAAATGTGGTCATTATATTGTTATAAATTTAATTTAATGTAAAAGATATAGATTGGTATAGGACATTGGATCCTAATTCTATTGATTCATGCGACCAACTAGGAGAGAAATTGAGTGATAAGTTTGAGGATAAACGTGATCATTTATGTTTGGATGAGAAATTAACCACTATTAGGAGTTCCACATAAGATTTTATGCAATATTTTAATTCTATATTTCAAAAATCATGGGATAGGATTCCAACTCTTGTGAGACTTACTACAAACTATGACTTCCTCTAATATCTCAAAGCCTTAAATAGTGACTTAACATTCATGACACAATCTATGGGAGGTGAAACCTTATCTAATTCTTGTAATATTTCAATAATAGCTCATAATAACCTAATATAAGATATAAATATCTCCCCAAGAAGCCCCATTCTATTTTTTACTAATATACATTCCCCTATACCAACTCTTTCTCATGTTCTCACACTAATCGATCATGATCAAGTTTCCCCTAATTAATCAAATGAAATGCAATAGATAAAGAACCTAGTTAAATCCCAAGAAACTAAGTTAATATCTCTTGATATATATCCACCTTAATGTCATAAAACCTATCAAGCTCCATATAATTCTTATGAACCCAAAAAACCAACTTTTTAAGCCAACTTTCAAGGACAAGGGTAGATTACTAATGCTATACAATATAATAGTCATAATCCAAATATTTATTCCACCTATAGAGCTCTATTATCTATTAAAAATAACCTTATTCAAGAGCATGATTGGTCTTCACAATGGGATCAACATAATAATTAGCTTACTCATTAGAATGAGGTGTCCATTCAAAATTTTATGGAAAAAATGGAAAAATGCCCTTGATGACATAAGCTGAAGCTCCTAATCAAGATATTAATAGTGTATATAATTTTAATTAGATGCTACATTGGTAAATTAGTAAGAGGGATATTGGTGTGTATTCAATTAGTTGGGAAGACCAAGTAAAGTTGATACTTCGATAGAAGATAATACAATTTCTAATAGGAGATAAGTTTAATATGTTCAAGAGGTAGGGAAGAGTCTATTCATTACTCCTTCTATGTATCAAGGAACAAAGTGAAATAATGAAACCCATAAGGCCCAAGAGACTAAAAAACAAATCAAAATACAAAGAGTGATTTCATACCTCAAACCATGCAATCTCAAAGTAATATGGCAGTTATTAAAAGATACACAAGGATTGGTTGTTCTTGGATAAAAATTGTTGACTAAAATAAGAAGCTTTATGTGATAATTACTATGTGGGAAACACCAATCATCTTAGGTAAAAATGCCATGCTTAAATAAGAATTGTCTAAACTCAACCTTTTATAAAAATTAGTAAGAAGAGAAAATTAATTCTTCAAAAATAAACCTATTAATGGGTAGCTAATATAAATGGTAAATCACCTCCTTTTTACCTTTTTATGATCATTGAATATTTATTAGTTCATAATTTCATGATAGATAGTGGGGTAAGCACTCAATGATGTTGAAATAAATAGCTGATAAGATAGGCCTAAAGTGTGAGCCTAATACAAAGGGTGTCTTGCAATTAGATGGTTTAACTTCCAATACCCTTGGTCTGATCAAAGTTTTGATTATTACTCTCAATTCTTATCCTAAATTTTATATTTCCCAAGATGTTTTTGTAGTTGATTTGCTACCCAAATTTTCTCTATGATTGTTAAGAGATGTCACTACCAATATTGGGGGTAAATGTGATCTGCTTGGTCCAATATGATTTTTAGAACTAGATATGGTACTAAGGATACAATAAAGTATTAACCTCTTTATATATCACATCTTGAACCATACAATCCAAACATCTCAAATGTGAATTGCACGATAATTGATGGAGGATATCATCCTAAAGATCAAGAACTGGTTGTACCTATTGAAGGCATATCAACCTTTTCCTTAATGAATGGGGAGAAAAAACATGAATATGATCCATATAAATTTATTGAATAAGCTGGTCTAGGTGTTTAATATTTTCATGAAGAAGGTGCGACTATGCCATCTCTTTCTAGCTAAAGTGATGATAGTGATGGTCTATGGAAGTTATTATTTGATGGTTGATGTAGTAAGAATAGAGAAGGGGTAGGTGTGATTTTAGTTTCTCCGTCCAAAGAAAATTATTATTATACTATTATATTTTATTTTAGTTTCACTTGTAATGTAGCTAAATATAAAGAACTTATTGATGGACTTCAATAGCCAAAAAATAAGGGTGTGAAGCAATTACCTGTTTTTAGTGATAGTGAATTAGTACTCCATCAAGTGAAGGGTAAAAATACTTATAAGAATACATTATTCATATCTTACAAGCATAGGTTATGGGACATTATTGAAGGATTTAAATACTTTAAGATACAATTAGTCCCTATAGAAGATAAACTAGATTGTGTAGAGATCTCACATATTTGAAGAGGGTGTCATTAAAGGATCATCATACCTTACCCACTATGGAGTAAATTATTCAAATGGTTGAAATTTCTCAATTCTTGTATCTCTTGGATGGATACTCTAGATATGATCATGTCTTGGTGAAATAGGAAGATCGACACAAAACCACCTTTACTACTAAATGGGGCATATATGCCTATAAAGGGATTGTATTTGGGCCATCCATGCAAGGGTTACATTCTAGAGAGCCATGGCTATGGATTTAGAAGGCTTGATTAATGAAATGGTGCTAATTTACCTTTAACCATTTCTTAAAAGAATTATAGTGACCATTTAACTCTTATTAGATTGATTTTTGAAAGGTTTAAGAAGTATGGTATCTCTCTAAATCTGATGAAGTGTGTTTTTGTAGTTTATGAAGCTATGAACTTAGGTCACATTGCCTCGAAGGAAGGGCTTGTTATAGATACTAAAAGTGTGAGTGTCATATTGGCTTCGTATTTTCCCAATCATAAAAATGGTATGAAAAGTCTTCTTGTAATAATTAATTCTATCACAAGATTCATACCTAGTTTTATTATCCTTGTGAATCCTCTAACAACCATGTTTAAGATTAATCAATCCTTTAATTAGACCAGTGAAGTAAAAAATAGTTTTGAGGTTATTAAGCAAACTATAGCCTAGGAACCTATACATATCAATCCTATTTTTTACAGATATTTATTCTTTTATGCTTTCTCTAACATTGACACCATCTCATCTAGGTTGATGTAGCATAATAGTGAAGGTCTTAAGAAACCTATTGCCTTATTTAGCCAATGGTTAGAGGATTATGAATAAAGATACACCTTTATAGAGAAGAAAGTGTTGGAAATCATAAGGAGACTTAATAATTTTAGGCACATGGTTTCGAAAAACAAAATACATATCATGGTGTCACATCTAATTAAAAAAGGCTTCCTTTTAAACAAGGATTTGAATGAAAAAAACGTTGGTTGGATAACCAAGGTCATGGAATATGATGTGGAAATTAAGTCTACCAATTTGGTAAGAGGAAAAGGACTATGTGAGTATTTTTAATAAGACCTTAAATAGGATGAAGAATCTATTTTCTAATTGTGATATGATCCTTCTACAATTGTACCTTCATCCCCCAAAGTTGGACACAAGATATGGTAAGATTTATTCAAACATGTATGTGTCCTACAAGTTTAGATAAAGAAAAAATAAGATACTTTATATTTCAGTCCTTCCCCTATGTTCTTATGGATGGATTTATCTTTATAAGATATTTTAATGGTATGATATTGATATGTGTTGAAAATATTCAATAGGATTTTAGAATAATTTTATGATGGGCCTCATGATGTCACTTTGCACCTAAAACCACAATAGTAAAAGTAATAAGAGGTAGGTATTATTATCTTCGCATGTTCAATTAATCTTATGAATAGGTAAATAGGTGTCATAAGTGTGCATTTTTCACATGGAAATAAAATCATGCATCCCTCCATCTCAATCCAATTCAAGTGGATCTTGATTTCCTAGGTATGATAAACCCCTCTTCAAGTAGAGGCCATAAGTGGGTACTTATATCCACTGATTATTTCAAAGGATTGGTAGAGGTAATAGACCTAAAGGAGGCTCATTAAATTTTAATCCTTGACATATACAAAGGTATAGTAGATATATTTGTAGTCCCTTTAAAAATAATTTATAATAATGTAATGGAATTTAGTGGTGCAAGGATAAGTTAATGGGCTCTAAAACATGACATATAACTGAGAATTTATTCCAAATATTATCCTCAAGCAAATGGAATATAAAATTATACAAAATAATTTTATTATAATCATTATGAGGAATGTTCAATAAAATCGAAGAGCTTGGCACACTAAGTTGAAAACATCCTTATGGGCTAATAGGATTATCCCCAAAAGTGTTATTGGTAGCTCACTTTATATGCTTATTTATGGGAGAGTGGCCAATATACATAAATCACTTGAATTACTAACCATAGAGTTAGAAAATAAAATTGAGATGATGGAGATTGATCCCATGCAAATAAATTTGATAGAGCTGGTGGCATTAGAGGAGATAAGAGACCATGCCATGCATATAATAAAGTGAATTTAGGCCCATGTGAATAAGACCTTTGATAGTAGAAATATTTAAAGTAATTTAAATAATAATACGTTGTGTTAAAGTGGGATTAGGATAGGTCCAAACTTTTTAGTCATACCAAGTTTGATACATCATGGAGTGGGCCCTATATTATTATAGGCTACAAGTAACATAATGCTTTTTTAGTGGAGAAGAGTTGAGTATCCTAGTTAGTGGGATACATTTCAAACCATGTTAATAAGGTTATATTTAGGTATTTTATATATTATATAGTTTTTTATTTTCCCTAAGTGTTCGATATCTATTTCCTTTTTTTCTTTTGTTGTTATCATTCCTACAAGTGTCTTATGACATGTGTGTGTGTGGTGCAAGTTTTAGGAGGTTTCATTATATATTAGTTTATATATAAGGTTGTTATTAGTTATAAATTGTGTTATGTATTAAACTTAAGAAACATTAATGACCCCATATCTCAATGGAATGTCAATGATACTAGTCTAGATGAATAGCAGGCATGTAACCCCATAAAGTCACCAAATATGTTAGCCAAAATTAGCCACCAAAGGTTATTAACATTTTAAAAATTTGGTCATAATTATCATAACATTGTTGATATCCATTTAAATGGTTTTTTATTTGTCATGATTCATCTTATGGTGGTAAATATTGTGTTTTTATTAGTGGCTTTTATGGTCCCTTAAGGTGGTCTAGTTAGAGAGTGAGTCAAAGCACCTAGTGTTATCGTCAAGTCACTCAATGTGGTCATATCTAAAGTGTTGAACATAGATTAAGGTAACTTTGGAGATTTTAAGGTTTTTGTGAAATTCAAGGTAAATTTTGAACCATGATGAATACAAAAAGAGGATGATCATCTAGAAATACATTGTTCTTCAAGCTAATCAAATAGACTAAGGAACATAACTAGTGAGTCAAAAACATTGCATTTTTTAGCATTTTGGATAGTTAAGGTACTTATTGAAATTTTAAGGTATTAATATGATTTATTTATATGACATGATATAATTTTTTAATGAGACTTACTATGAGAGATAAAATATGATGGTCTAAATATCATTGTATAAGAGTCTTCCATGTCATTTAGCTCTCGTTTAATGTCATTATATATGCACTTTGACTATAAATATTACCCAAGCTGTCTTAAAACTCCCTTCCAACATTGGAAAACTTTTTTAACTTATTACTCATAATTTATAACATTTAAAAAAGGCATAATGAAGAAATTTCATGGAGAGGAAGGTGGTAAATGCTCTTCTAGTACATTACTCCACCACTGTACATGTCAAGAGAGACTCCATAACTACTTGGTTCATTACCTCCAATAGGGTAAGAAAGCATGATAATAAATTTATTAAGGAAAAAATACTTTTATAGGTCTATTTTCAAGAGGTTTCCATTAAATAAAAAATCTTTATCCTCTCCAGGGTTTTATCTATTCTCCTTAGACTCAAATACATGCTTGAGAACAAGTGGCAGGCCTAGAAAGGACTAAAACCTATTCCATTTCTTCATAATTTTTATTTGTCTAATAGACAAGTTTAAGATCATAAATGGTTTGATATTGGAATATATAGGAGAGAAAATATCAGATGTAATGATATTATTTGAAGGAAGGGACCCTTATTCCATTCCAATTCATAGTAGGAGTTAGGAGATTCATGCATTGAGTTTTATGAATCATCCTTAACAAAATAAGTTGTCTAAAACAATCTCAAAACCCTAGAATCTTGTTTGTAGGTAGTTTAAAAGCTTTTATGAGATAATTGATGAAAACATAGGATTGTGTGAGTTTATCCAATAACTTAGCAGTCTTCCCACGTATCTCTTAATTTCCATTTTGCATGTCAACAATAGTAGAGCAAAACCTTCATAGTGGGTGAGTTGTAGACATATGTGAAAGGTTAAAATTAATATTTTTGGTTAGTTTTTGATGTTTAATTTTATAAAGTGTTCCTCAATAAACCTCACACTCCTTATATAAATCTATTTAATTGGATTTAGTGTTCTCCAATAAAGGTTTCAAGTATGAAAGAGTGAGTACAAGTTTATAATGAATGAAAAATATCTAAATTAATTATTATAATATATTTAATAATAATCAAGTCCTAATACACCTTTATATTTTCATGTTGGTGAGTAACCTAAATCAAATCATCAAAATTCCTCCAAGCTTGTGAAGCATAGAGGTGACCATGGACTAATGTAGCCATACATACAAATAGATTGTAGGTATGCAAATGGATGTGAAAATCCTTTAAAATCACTACATTTTTAATCATTAGAAATAAAATCAAAGTTTAATTCACTCTAATATTATTAGGATAACCCACACAAATAAGATCAATATGTGGTGAGATAAGGAAATGACAAGCCTAAATTAGGCAACTACAGGTTTGCTTATAAGATAATAAAAAAGAGGTAAGTTTTGAGATTAAGATCAAGTTTAAGAAGATAAATGAGGTATTAAATATCTTAGGTAATTATTTTAAAGTGTTTGGATCTTAGAAAATGTAAATAGAACATCATAAGTGGATAGAAAATGGAAAGTTTTGCATGGGATCTCGAGTACGAGATATTAAGTAGAAGACATAGTACATTAAACAATTTTAAGAATGTATCACCTATAAGTTTTTGATAATAAAGTGGATATAAAATTAAAATATTTTCATGTGATATGGGGTGTGAGAGATCAATTAGAAGGTAGATTGAATTGAACAAGTTTAATAATGAAGCATCTATAAGTTTGTGCTAAGAAAGAGGATAGAAAATGAAAATATTTACATGGGACTTGGGGTGTGAGAGATAAATTACAAGGTAAATTGAATTTATAAAGTTTAATAATTATTATATCCTTTATTTTAATGGATATTGTCCATTTGAATCAAGCTTATTTGACTCAGAAGTGTTCTAGGTTTGTTAAAGACATAGGATAACAATGGTGCTCTAGAGTTCATCTTAGAGAAACCAATATGGGAATGGTTTCTTATCATTTTAAAAAATTAAAGGATTAATCATACACTCATATTTATCTCATAAACTAATTTATATTTTTGATTGAATAATAAGTATATATAGTGGGTGGAGTTAGTCATAGAAGAAAATGATACTAAGAAAGTGGATTGTGAAATGCCAAGGACGTGATTCTGATAGACTCAGATGAAGATCCAAAGTAACTTGAGTATATTATAGGCATGTAGGGGAAAATTACACATGATAAAACATTTTATATATTTCCACCACTTATAAAATAGGCCCAAAAATGACAAAACATAATGGAAGAACCAAGAAGCCTAAAGAGGCAACTACAGGCTTATTACTAATAAAATGAGAAAAAACATATGTGTGATGTTTAATAAGTTTTAATAAAAAATTTGAAGGTTATATATATAATTATTAAATCCGCTATCCTCATTATAATCACTAAAAATTCCAAAATAATCTAAGGAGAACCTATTCACAAGGCCTAGCAATTAAGAAGCGCAAAAGTGCACATATAGGACTGCACATGGAACATGAAGAAGCTATACAAGTTGCTAGAAAATTTTATAATTTAAGGATATTAAGAGATTAAAATTAAATTTTAATAAATTTATATAATTTTTTATCTCATGGTAATTAAGAGTAAGTTCTAGACAAAGACTATTAGGGTGATTTCTATAGGAATGTTTACAAACCCTAACAATGGTTTAGTGAGGGTTATAAGGAGTTTTAAGACTAAATTAAATTAGGAGACCAATTCCACACATAATTTTATCTTTTAAATAGTTAAAAATTTACATTATAACCAAAATAAAGGACATTCATGCTTTATTTCTCCAAATTAGCTCTCTTGAGTTCATTAATAGGCCTAGTTTACCTGAGAAGGTAGTATTCATTACTTATGAAATTACATGAGGAGATGTATGGTTTATAATTCTTATTTTATATTTTAATAAGGTCCTCTTACTTAAATATTTTTTAATTATTTGGAATATTAAGGATATATTCTTTACAAACAACCCTTAATAAAGTTGACACCTAAAACCTTAGAAGAACCCCAAAAGATGCTCAATGTAGCATTTTAGTTATCTAAGTGCCTAAAATACACATTATGGGTCATAAAAACACTTTTATAACCTATTATTAATTATTTAGTATCTATTATATCCAATATTTGGCATGTGTTGGGTGAAAAGTACGTAAAATGGCCTAATAAACTAGTCTTTTTGATCCTATTTGTAGAGTTTTGGGGAAGCAAAACCTTCTAAATAATGTATAAAGGCTCTGTAATCTTATAAAAAGGTATGAAAATATATTATAACTCACAAAAAAGGTATTAGTTATTATATCACATTTTTTAAGTCACTAAACACGCCTAAAAGATAAGTGTGATCAATCTTGCATCAATCAAGTGGAGTTGCAATCCTATTTCAAGGCTTTAGGGATCAATGAACTTGTAGACCATCTTGATAGGAATATAATTCCATAAATTTAAGGTTTTTTATATGATAAAACATATTCAATAATCCATTCTTGGCTCTTAAGGTCACTTGAAGCTTCTATAGTATGAATGCCTCTTTCTACCTTCTTGTCAAACAAGCGTGAAGACTTAGCCTTAAGGTGATCTCCAATTCTTTTAAAAGGATCCCATGATCTAATATTTTACTTACATTAATAAATTTTTTATTTTTGATATCTAAAAATCATAATATTATAGTTTTATTCATATATCAGACCCTAATAACAAAGAGTATAGTATGGAAAGAGGTTTGAGGTTCAAGTTCAATTCTCACATGGTAGAGAACCATTACAAGAAGTATAGTTAGCATAGAAGGTTCCAAACAAGGCCAAGTATCAAAGAATAAAATTTTAAATTACTTCCAAATAATTATACATTTAAATATAACAAGTATTTAGCTTCGAGATCATCAAACCTACCAAGATGATGTTCTAATACACTCTTCATTTAGAACTCCATCAACACTTGGCCTAGAGTTTTGAAAAAAAGACAACTGATTCCTTGCATCCTTAGTGGAACAATACCTCTATTTTTTAAATATTTTAATTATGGATGATATTTTATTAAATTTATCATTATCTTATATCCATCCTTTCTTTCTTATATAAATGAAGCCTTTAAAGGCATTGTATGGATTCTCAAAATGTGCATGTCAAAGCCTTGCCAAATTTAGTACTTATTAAATGCCTCTAAAATGAATTCAAGTTGAGTTAAAAAAAAATCATTTTGAATTTATTAAATTTTATAAGGATTGTTTATAAATGTTAGTGATATTTGTCTTACTTCCTTTCCTTTTTTCCTCTTCATTCATGCCTCTATGTAAGTTAGTCATGTTTTTACAGGTCATATGATGTGTGTCAAATGGTTTTTTTGAGTTCAAATCTTAAAATTGCATTAGTTTCTTCTATTAAAACTATTTATTATTCACTTTTTTTTAATATCAATATCCTTCGTATAAAAACACTTATGTGGGAATAATGTTTTTGGAGTTGTGAAATTTCATAATGCAATCATAGGCAAGTAGAGGAAACTACATTCAGTGCATCACCTCCATGTTCTATTTCTAGTTTTTGTCTTCTTGTACCCCCTTGTCCTTATAATATCACTATTTTATTTTTATTTTTTGGTGAAGCATCAGGGGATATATCCCAATCTAGAGATTTACTTCACTATTAAGGCACACACAACCTAGAACTAATTCCACTGCTATCATATAAGTAAGAAGGCATGAAAAACCTTATTAGGCGTACAATTTAGAGTGATACTAGTGACTATGTATTTTTATCCACATTAAATAAAATTATAGACCAAAATGGCCAAAACTCTCGATCGTGTGTCCATGTGTGATGATACCTGTCAAAGTAACTAAGAGGTTCAAAATTATACTTATTAAATTTATATTTTTGCTCGACCTTGGTATGTAAGTTTTCATTTTATACATTTTTTCATGCATGTTTCTCACAAATCCTTGATGTTATTTATATGATTTTAATCTATGGGAGTATCATTATGCATAAAATAATTGAATGTATTCATTGTGCGATGTTTTTTGCTCTTCATGTTTTGAGAGTAATCTTGAGTGTGTGGTGGCTCTACATTTTTATAAAAATATATATAATCATCACAGTTGGTGAATATGTTGTTATTTATAATTGAACCATAAATAAATATTTTTTTTATATTTTTCTAAAAATTGATAGTGATACAATCAGAATTTTCAACAATTCAAGCTCATCACTACACTTTTATCACATTAAATTATGGGTATAAAATTCACAAAACAACCTTTAATTAAATTTCATTCCATCATGTTTTATATAATGAGTTAAATTTAGAGAAAAAACTGATTTTATCTCAACAATTCTTCAGATTCAATCAATTATTGTATATATATTTGACTTGTTTTCTTTTTCCTAGTGTTACCACTTACTATATTCTTGTCACCATTTATCCTGTCTGATTTATGACTATAGAAGGTCCTCATTGGTTACCCACAAGCTTTATAAAATGTAATATGACATACATCTATTTCATCAAATATAGTTTTATGTACCTTCATAGATTATTCACTCACATTAAAGATGGAATTTGTTGTTAATGCATTTAACATATTTTTTTTTATTCTTCATGGTTCATGGATCTAGTTTTGTTCCATTGAAATGTGATTGAAGCTAGTGGAAATTTTTGAGACGTTCAAATCTATAAAAATAATTTTTCACATTTTCCCCTTCATCTAAAAAAAAACATTTAATATCCTCATCAACATTTCTATTTGATGAACTATCTAGAGGGTCATTCAATTGTTTACATTATTGAGAATTAAAGGATCTTTTGATTACCTTTTTAAAATTATTGTAATTAACATCCTCAGAATAAATTAGATATACCAATTAAGGTTTTGTATTTTTTAATGCATCCCATATGTTCACCTCAATCTCATGTAGGACATGTTTTAATCTAACAAATAGAGGAGAATCATTTATGTCAGTCAATTACATTGTAGGCCATTGTATGATAGATACTTCATGTAAGGATAATCCTTCCTATAAGAGATAAATTTTACCATGTTTCCTTCAAGTAAATATTTAATTTTTTCATCTACAACATTTTTTATCATGGATAAGCACACATAGATAAATGTGGCAACAACTTCCCTAAACTTCAAATTATGTTCACTACTATGTATAAGGTAAGGACCTTATAATTAAGAATTTCTTTAATTACCAAAAGGGTCATTCTCATTTCACAAAAAATAAAAAACTTTGTTCAACAATTTATTAATTTATGGTGTTGTATAACTTTTGGTCAATCATAACATAAATTTATCACATTTTTTATCATTAAACCAACATAAAGGGTCCCAATATTTTTTCATGATTTTTATGATATTATAGAACTCAAATTACAAAACCTTTGGAAATGTCATCATCTCTAATAGAAAGTTTGTTTTTTAGAATGACATTGTCCATTAAAAAAATGTATTTATATTTATGTCAATTTTAATTTATGGTGATTTCACTATCATCATTTTAATATACCTCTCCCAATAACTATAGTCCTCTGAGTCACTAAAAATATAATCAGTACAAATGGGGGGAATGGAATAATCTACCCACTTTGACAATTCACTCTCTTCTTATGTAATGTAATATATTTTATTTTTTACATCTACCAAGGCGTGAAATTCATCAAATAAATAAGGTAATTATACTTTTCTATCCAATAATATGTCAGCATTGATAACAACAAATCCTCTTCTCATGTATCTACAATTCAATATTCTTCTAATTGGATGCACCTTACCCTTTGTAACTTTGGTGCCTTTTGATAATAATTCCACATGATCATCTTATATAAATGCAAGAGACATTTTTGCCATAGTAAAAAAATAAATTTGATATGAAATTAGATTAACCCTATTAAAAGAATTAAACATAAATGTGAGAATAAAGGAAATTTTATAATAATTATTAAATGTCCTCTAACTTGTCTCATGTAAATTTATATGTATTAGTAGGAATATTAATATGTATATAAAAATAATAAGAACATGTGAGAAAGGTGTTATTATGTGAAAAAAATAATGGCATCTCATGTGTCACTCATCTCATCATATCATAAAAATAATGGAATGTTATCATCATTAATTATAGTTAGCTAAAAGAGTATGAAACACTTGAAATAATTGTGTAATGGCATAGTTATTTGTATATTTTGTGGGCTCCTTTGGTACCCACTCAAGTTCAAAAGCCAAACATTCACAAGTTGTTGAGAAAATTATGGGAATTCAAGACTGACTTGTGACAACAACATCAACTAGGATATAAGTGTCCTCTAAAAATATATATTTAATTATTAAAACATGACACAAACGTACATAAAATAATTAACTATTAATATAATGAAATTTACCTAGCAAAAAAGATGAGTCTTTTATTAAAAATCATCAATGTATCTATTGATCATAGAAGTGTGTGTGTGTGTGTGTGTGTGTGTGTGTGTGTCTGTGTGTGTGTGTGTGTGTGTGCACGTGCGTGCGTGCGTGCGTGCGTGCGTGCGTGTGTGCGTGTGCGTGTGGGTGTGTGTGTGTGTGTGTGTGTGTGTGTGTGTGTGTGTGTGTGTGTGTGTGTGTGTGTGTGTGTGTGTGTGTGTGTGTGTGTGTGTGTGTGTGTGTGTGTGTGTGTGTGTGTGTGTGTGTGTGTGTGTGTGTGTGTGTGTGTGTGTGTGTGTGTTCTTAATTTTAATATGTTTCTATAAAGATTAATTTTATCCCTTAAATAAAATTATTAATATGACTTAATTGCATAAAAAATAAACAACATTTTTGTTTTTATTAAAATGTTCTTATACAATTATAGAATTTAAAAAAATAATAAAATAAGTTATTACAACATTCTTTATAATATCAAAAAGTATTGAAAGTATTGTAGATAAACAATCCACTATGTGTCTTCACCTTGCACATTTGGAGGTATTTAAAAGAATTGGGTACAAAGGATTAAGACAATGTGATAGCTCCATATACTACCATGGAGCCCTCATAACATATAAAAAATACATGTAACACTCTGTGTGTGTGTGTGTGTGTGTGTGTGTGTGTGTGTGTGTGTGTGTGTGTGTGTGTATAAATATATATAAATAGATTACTAAAAAATGTAAAATTAAACATTAAAATAGGTTCTACTCAACCTCTAATAAACTACAATAAATTGACACCTCTCAAGGAAAGACATGAAACCACAAGGAAAAATAAAATTTAAAAGGAATGTTTGTCATCAAATATCATTAGAAAGTAAATAATTCATATGATTTGGGCAAGAATAACCTTAAATTTTTGTCTCATGAGTATCAATATATGATATCAAATCAATTTTAATGCCATTTGAAAATAGAAGACAAGTGAAACTTGAGTATCCATATGTCTATATTCCCTTTCTGCTTCTATAAATTCCACTATCAAGTCCATAAAACTATTATAATGGCATCTCCCATCAAGAATAAATTTCCCCCTTTTTTATCATTTGAAATAAACTAGGAATATAAGGACACAAATTTTGATTTGACAACTCTACATGGGGAATTCCTTCAATACACAACAATTTATGAGAAGGTAAAAGTAGTGGACTATAATAATGACAATGATTTTCACCTAAAGTAATGAGAGTATGACATCCTAATTTTTTGAATGACTATTTTTATGTGACCATGATTTTCCTAGGGTCACCTATATGGACACCTATAAATTGAAAAAAGGATTTGTGAAGACTTTGACATTCGTAATAGTGATTATTTTATGTATTATATACAAAATATAGTTAATGAGTTTTACCCAAATTGGTATCAAGATATTAGTATGAATCTTATGTCAGGGCTAACACAATAAATAAGGAGTTCTCTAGAAGAATAACTATGATGATTATTGGTTATACCCTGACAACACAATCATAAGAGTAAAATAAGAAACAATATCACATGTCTTCTTATGAAGGTGTGTGCTAGATTAATTAGTTTATCAATAAATTTATTAAAATTGACTATGATCATATATGGATTCTAAAAAATTTCAAGCTTGTCGTATAATTTCATACATCACACATTTTTTGGGGTAAGCAGGACTATATTTCAACAATGGCCCATTCTACACAATATATTATTAAAAATATTTTATTCTCAATTAATAATAATCTAAATATATTATACCAATATATAATAATCATGCACCCATTATAAATAGGTCCAAAATAATTTTATCAATTAGGAATCAAGTTCAAATCTACTAAGAACAAAAGTTTGTGATAACATCACTTTACACAATAATGATATATGTCTTAGTATGGAACTTCTACATTTTCACATTTTTTTAAATGGGTAAAAATAAGAAAAAAGAATAAAACATTGTGATGATGCCACATGTCCTAGTTTCACACTTCCATGCATTTACAAGGTTTGAAATGGGTAAAGGTTGAAAACAAAATTTTGTAATAACACAACTCTACTAAATGATGCCATATGTATCTCAATGTCACATATTCAAATCATAAGATACAATGTATATAATATACTAAAAAATAATAATCTAAAATTATTTGTGATATTGTAAAGTTCCACCATTTGGCACCCATAAAAATGGTCTTTCAAATAGTCTAAAATAAATTTTAATTTCCATTTGTAATCAAAATATTTTAAAAAATGATTATTCATAGATCTCTATTTCTTTTGGATCCTATGTGATTTCAAATATCCAATTTAAAATCTATCATGATGTCATCCATATTCCACTTTACATTCTTTTTCAATATAAAAATAATGGAATTTACATAAAAATAATATTTGACTCTTATATTGGAAGTCATTGATGTATTAAGTAATCATATAAAATAACAATAATTTGATACATATTAGTATTTATGGCCCATTAGAAACTCTAATAATTCCATGTATCATTCTCAAAATTGTGTGTGTGTGTGTGTGTGTGTGTGTGTGTGTGTGTGTGTGTGTGTGTGTGTGTGTGTGTGTGTGTGTGTGTGTGTGTGTGTGTTCGTGCGTGCGTGCGTGCGTGCGTGCACGCGCGCGCGCGGGCGCTCGCGCGTGTGTACAACCCTACTTGTCCTCAATTAATTTATGACTGTTATTTATTCAACATTTCCCTTAAAATTCTAATAACATTCATAATATTTATATTTTAAGGAATAAATACTAGAGAATACATATATACATATACATATATATATATATATATGTATGTATGTATATGTATATATGTATATATATATATATATATATGTATATATGTCTATATATATATATGTATATGTATATGTATGTATATATATATGTATATGTATATATGTATATATATATATGTGTGTGTGTATATATGTCTATATATATGTATATATGTCTATATATATGTATATATGTCTATATATGTCTATATATATATATATATATATATATATATATATATATATATATATATGTATGTATGTATATATATATGTGTGTGTGTGTGTGTGTGTGTGTGTGTGTGTGTGTGTGTGTAATTCTCAAAATAATGTGTGTGTGTGTGTGCAACCCTACTTGTCCTAAAATTTTTAATGACTATTGTTTATTCCACATTTCCCTTAAAATTCTAATAACATTTATAATATTTATAGTTCAAGGAATAAACACTAGAGAATATATATATTCTCTAGTGTTTATTCCTTAAACTATAAATATTACAATTGTTATTAGAATTTTAAGGCCAATGTTGAATAAACAATAGTCATAAAAAAATTCAAGACAAGTAGGGTCGACTATCAAATTTAGGTCCAAATTCCATGTTTTGTTAAGAGTTAAATTTTATGGGTAACCTTGGATCTATAGGGAAAAATATGACTATAATCCATTGAACATTTCCCTTCAAAATTTACAAAAACAATATTTAAACAAGTGTCTTGATATGGCTTTTATACATGTTATTTAAAGAAATTTATGTTATAAAAATAAACTTTTACAATTTGAATCTCTTGAAAAGTGAAAACTAAAATGTATTAGACTATCACAAGATGGGTTTAGAAAGATTAATCTCAATCCTTATAAATATTTATGTGTCTTAATTTCATGAAAAAATACACTTTGTTGTTATAAAAATGTTATTTTAACACTTACAAAAATTTAAAAAATATTCACAAATTTACATGTTCTTAAATAAAAAATTAAAAATACAAATAACATAAATAATTATATGAAAAAAAATATGTATAAAAAAATAGATATAACTTAACTTTGATATCTTAAAATTTTATTCATATACAAAACAACTTGATCACAATCCTATATTCATATAAATTACATTGTTTCATAAACATAAATTAATAATAAGAAAAATACAATGTCAAAAAACTTTGCGAAATTCTTTCAGAGAGCTTATATTCTCATATATATTATAATAAATATGGATTCTCTAGTTTTTTTTCATAACGTTATTAATCATTAAACCCTAAAATCTCTAATTCAAATGTAGTTTTTACTTACCACTCCCTTTGTGGGATACAACTAAGGAATTAATATTTGAATTTGGGTAATATGAATGATGTTGTAATGTACCCTTTTTAATGTGATTGATAGGCATGTCATTCCAACATAAATCACCCATATACCTTACATATAGATGGGATGGTATTGTAGGGATATTCAGGAAGGCCCATATGACTCTTGATGACCATAAATTCATTAATGAAATGAGGATAGTATTAAAATATAATATTTAACAACTATTGAAGTTAATTACAGTTAACACTAACATTTTAACAATACTTTTGGGATGTGTATACTAAAACTATCACTTATTTCATCTATAAGTTTTAAATACTAATTTCATGAGATTAAATGTGTGATATGACTAAAGAGAGCAAGTAAGAAAGCATATGAATATAAAATGAACAATGAATAAGAGACATGATAAAAAAAAATAGAATGCAATTAATCTATATTGGGAATTGGACATTTGTGTTTAATTTTTTTATTTGAGCATTTACATCTTCATTGTTCAAGATTCTTGTGGAACTAATGTTCTATGTCTACTTAATTGTTCAAAATTTCTCAAAAAATTATATACTATTATAAAGCCTTTAAATAATTAAAATTATTGAGTTGTTAAAATTTGAATCAATGAAGATCGACATCAAATATTGACCCTAACATGATATAAATGTTAAATTAATTAAATTTTAGTTTCTCAAGTAACCTTGTAATTAATGCATTTTGTGAATTAGGTATAGGTGGTTTTCTTATTTCATTATACTATTTGTATCTTCATTGTTCAATATTTATGTGGTAGTAATATTTTGTGTTTTTAATTATTCAAGCCTTATTGATATTGTAAAATTAAAATGAGTATAAGTAGTGATGTTCGATAGAAGCTACAGAAAGTTATAAAGTACGCTAGGATATCCATAATATTCACATTCTATGTAAGTAGACTTTATAATAATATTTTTGAAGACCATCAATATTTCAAATGAAATCTGATATTAAAAGTCTAGAATTATGATAAATTATAATTTTAAATATGGATGCACTGAGATATAAAATTATTAGTCAATATTTGGCAAGCTATTTATAGGTTTTATACTTTCAAAATCAAGATATGTGAGGATTGTGTCACATTTAATTTTAATATAATTTTTTTGTAATTAAGTTATAAGTATTATTATCCATTCTAATTTATGCAAGCAATAATATAAATGTACATGACATTTAGGTAGATTCTAATTATCTCCAAACATAATGTGCTTGCTTCTTATAATGTTGATTTCTTTACTTGGTGTACAAGAGACTTCCATGATTGCAATATGAATATGGGTGAACAAATTTATTATCCTATCAATTCATTACTAAAACTAATTACAATATTACATATGAAGTGTAGAAAAAATCATGTCTTAGTCATGAATATTCTTCTTCATTATGTTATGTGGGATGCCATGAAAAAATAAAGAAATCATGAAGCATGTTTGTAGATGTCAGATGCCACAATGTGACTACATGTTTTTGTGACTTTAAGTTAGATTATTGTGAACTCCAAAGATATATATTATGAATAATTAAATGTATAAAACTCAGATAATTATAATATATTATGATTATGGATGAAATACATACAACATATTGTTAACACTATATATAATACAATAGATTAATGGACACATATTTTCCACTCAGCCATATAATTCTATATTTTTTATGAGAGGTGGTGAAGTATGATTGATGTCATGATAGAATTATTATATTTGATGTTGTAGTATAATTTTAATTTTTCATGATTTTCTTTACCTCAAATTCATCATCGTGATATGAATATGGATGGATGGATCTACTCTCCTTAAAATTCACTTTCATAACTAAATAAATATTACATTCAAACCATCAAAGGAATCATATTTTATTTATGATAATTTTTATTTATTTTGAATATATTTGATGATGTGAATAGTTATAAATACTAAGAATTATGTTTTTATATGTTTGATGATGCATTATGAATTCAATCTTCCATAGTTTTATTTTATACTAAACATAGGGACTCATAAATTATGTAGGTGAAGTGGATGTGGATGCATATTGGGTGGTGATTTGATGAGGTGGGATGATAGTAGAGTAATTTTTTGTGGAGGTGGGTTTGGTGGTGTTTATAGTGTCACCTAACTTATGGATTCATCTATTTCTTATTTTTTCTTTTCATTTTTTGTATCTTTATTGGTAGGTATTGTATAATAGTTTTTATTGTTAGTGTCATGTCATCTTTATAATGATTTCAAACCATGAAATCATAGTTAAATTATAAAATTATAAATAATATAAATATACAAATACTTTCCTTTCGATTATCTATTTGTGTTCCTTTCTATGATTTGTTACGAATTACAATACACACTCTATATTATGTATGTGGCTATCAAATTTTATGGTATAATCATGAGCTTATAAGTTTTACATTTTTATTTAATATTAAAATTAATAATTCCATAAACATCACTCCTTGAATTAACCTTTTTCTCATCCTCTATACAAAAGAATGAAGAATCCTATAAATGTTTACAATACTACTTATTTGTATGTCCTAATCTTCCCTAATTTATTACTAACAATTATTTCATTGAGTATGTCCTAATGTTTCCAATTCCACCAGTACTCCTATGTAATTAAATTATTTAGATGTTCAAAATAATGGAATAATATATCAAATAATTAAGAGAAGAATAATCAAATCCACAACAATAATTGACAAAAGAGCAGAATATTTGATGATAATGATTGAATTGCTTCGAGGGGGAAACCTAAAAAATAATGAAATAAGAGGATGATTTACAATATGATGATAAAATACTAACCAATACCTCTTATATATAATCTAACTAGTGATGTTTATTCCTTAGGTTGACCGTACTAAGAACATAGAAAAATGCAATAAGATAATATGAAAGTAATGTAATCCATAGCCACAAATATCTCTAGATGAGCTATAGGTTGAGGGCATAACATGTCCTTACCCTTAACAGCTAAATTAACCTAAACACTAAATTGAATCTAGATACCAATGTAGGAAACCTTCATCTTCCCATGTGGCATTTACATGATTTAAACTCTTCCATTGGATCAAATACTCCTTAACCTCTCTTGTTGGTAGCTTTTTTATGAATGTGTGAAGGATTTCATCAGGTTCCAAAATGAATATGAATTCATAATCTAATTTATTTAATCTATATAATGAACTTATTAAGTTAAGATAAATGAAAAAAATGATTTATGTGATTAGATTAGGGTAGGTATATCTTGTATGCCACAACACCAATTTTTAGTAAGATTTGATAAGGACCATAATACTTAGGAAAAAGTTTGTTATCATTTTTCTATTGATTAAAATACACATAATTATATGGATAAAATATCATAAAGACCTAATCATCAGTATAAAAATTCTCTTGCTATGGTGTTGATTATATTGTTGCTTCATTCTATTTCATTTATTGCTAAATTCTACCTTAAACCTGCTAGTAATTCATGATGATGTTTATTGTGTTCTTAATAGATCAAACCTTTGGTTTAAACTTAGAAAAAAAATGATGTATGGGGGGTGATATCCATAAATTTCCATAAAGGGATATAATATATAATAGGTATGGAAGGAAGTGTTATACCAAAAGTCTGATAATGATATTTAATGGATACAATGTTCCTATCAATTAGATGAAAAATAATGAAGATACCTTTATAAGAATTTATTCATAACCTATACATTCCCTTCAAGTTGATGGTGATAAGACAATATATGAGCCAAATGAGTACTTGAAATTATGAATAACTTAGTCTAAAATTTATTGGTGAATATAGGATCATGATCTCTAAAAATGATTTTTAGGGTACCATGCAACTTTTAAACAACATTGAGAAAAGCCAAAGCTACTGTATTAGATATAAATGGTTTTGATAAGGACCATAATTAACATATTTTGTGATCCTATACATAACTACCATTATGAAATTTTTACATTTAGAACCTAAAAAACCTATAATTAAATCCATGGATAACCTCCTCCCACTATTTCGTACGGATGGATAATGGTTGCCTAATAAATGGTGTCTTAATTGTTTCCCCTTTGTTATGATAAAAAATTGTGCATTATTACAAAATTTTACATATATCCTCATCGATTCTATCCAAAAAGTAATCTTTATTTATGTGATGATATGTCTTCAAAAATCATTAGTACCCCCTAGTGGATATGCATGAAGATCCTAAATGATCATGTGTTTGAGGAAAGAATCCTTACATATGTACAATCTATATTTTTACCATGATGTGTTTCATTTCCATTGTTTTTTTGAGAAACCCCCAAACCATGCTAAAGAATTTCAATCATGATGTTTATATCCCTAAAATTTTCCCATTCTGATCTTGCTTCTTATAAGTAATCTTATTTCAAAATGGTCATTATGTGTAACAGTGCCTTGTGCATAACAGTGCCTCAGCTAATTCTTCTATCCTATAAAGTGTATCTATTACCATTTTATCTTTGAATTTAATATATAATATTTCAAAGTCATATCCAAACATTTTATTCACCCATTTAATTTTCTATTCTAAAGACAATCATTATTCCCAAAAAAAATAGACTATCATGATTAGTCCTTACCTAAAAGTGTCTACCCATCAGATAAAGTATATATTGATTGAATGCATAACCATCATATATCTATCATAGATTGGATTGAGATTTTTTTTTCCCTTGAATTTAATAATATAACTAAAATGGGTCTTCCTTATTATACAAGTATGTTTCCCATGTCATATTTTTATGCATCACATTCAACAACAAATATTTTGGAAAAAATAGGGATAAAAAATACTAGAGTGGTGCATATAGCCTCTTTCAACTACTCAAATGTCTTAGTAATTGGTTGAATCTGATGGATTAAATATTTATTATAAAAAATTTATGAGTGAAGTTGCTATTCTACCATAATTTTTTACAAATCTATGATATTACTATCTTATCCACAAAAGTCCATGAAGGTTATTCAGAGTCTTTAGCACTTTCCACTCGATTGATTTGATATTATTATTATAGACTTTGAATCCTTGATATGAAAAAATATGATCCAATTACTCCAAATCATGGATTATAAAATCAAATTTGGTAGTTTTTGCCTAAATATTATGTTGTTACATAACTAATAATACATGTTTCACATGCTTCAAATTCTCTTCCCAAGTTTTGTTGTAGATCAAGATTTCATCAAAAAATACCAACAAAAACTTACATTAGAAAGACCTAAAGATAGTATTCATCAAACTTTTAAATGACTATGGTTCATTTATGAAACCAAAATACATGAAAATAAATTCATCATGTCATTCATGAGTTCTGAAATTTGTTTGATGGATATATTCATCTTTGATCCAAATTTGATGATACCGAGAATGAAGATCTAGTTTTGTAAAATAAATAACACTATGTAATTATCTAAAATATCATCAATCAAAATAATAGAGAGATTACGTTTTTATGGTGTACTTAATGACTTTTCCGTAGTTGGGTAACATCTTATAAGTGTCATACTTATTGTAAAGCATTCCCACTAGGGAAGAATATCTAATTTTCTATGTCATATAATACCTACCTCTAGCATTTCTTTTACCATTTTTTAAATTTCATTTGTATGAGCATATTCATACCTATATGGTCTGATGTTCAATGGAATGTTACTTGTAATTAGTATTATGGCATGGCCATGTTCTCTTATAGGTGGTAGGACTTCTGTCATTGTACCAAAAGCTATTGCATGGTCATCAAGAATCATTTATAAAATGATGTGTAGACATGTGATCGTTGAAATTTTAATGAAAAAAATTGTGATACAAATCCTTTCACACAATTTTAAAGATTTTTTATCATATGATTTGAACTAAATATTTGGGGATACTTTACCCATAATCCTCATAGTTCAAATCTCCTACTTTTAGAATGAAATCACATCAACAATTATAGAGATTCATCTCTATTGAGCCCAAAGTTGTGATCCATTGTACTCCCTAAAAATGTTATACCAACCCATGGGAATAGAAAACATAAGATAATTAATAAGGTAATACACCATGTCAATATTAATACCATGCAATTTTACAAAAGAGTTGGTTGTGCATTTATCTATAATCATGACTTGAAATTCTAGAGCTTATGAAATAACCCCAAATAATGAATAATTTATTATTATTATTATTATTATTATTATTATTATTATTATTATTACTATTATTATTATTATTGTTGTTGTTGTTGTTGTTGTTGTTTTTGTTGTTGTTGTTGTTGTTGTTGTTATTATTATTATTATTATTATTATTGGAATTTATTTAAATTAGATTACAAATGGAACTATGTGTAAGGATCACTACACACTTCCTAAAGTAGAAATATATATTTTATAATTTTCATACCATAGAGAATGCAACCAATAACTAAATTAGGCCACTAGAGACTCTTAACTAGGAATAAACAACATAAGAGGGTTGTATATGGAATAAAATCATTTTTTTATAAGCATATAGTTTAGGATGTATCAATGTATGGGTTCATATTGATAAACCCTAAACTATATACCATTAGGTTGTCTTCCCAATAGGATAACCCAAGAGTACATAGCCCTAAATAAGAATCTCAATCTCCATAATTATTCCAACTATACTTTGTTCATGATTGTGGTAATGATAATGTGATAATCAATATCCCTGATTAGTCTTCATAGATAATATCAATAAATTTAAAAGAGTAGTTATTAAGGTCGAAGATTATCTATCTAATCATACATCTAAATGTAGAAATATAAAAGCCAAAAATAGCACAATAGTTAAAGAACAATGTTCTTAAATTTCAATATGAGAATCATCATACTAAGCTTACTTAGTGATTTAAACTTTTAGGGTTATGGAGTTAAATGCCTAGGTTTTTAAATAAGATGAGTATAGTAAATAGAGATAGAAATATGAGATAAATATATCCATTAATTTATAACAAAATTAACCTAGTTTAACCTTTCTAAAAATATAAATAAATGATATAAAAAAGTACTTAACTAGAAACTGATTGAGATAGAAGATATAGAGGTGACAAACTAGGATAGGAGATGATATGAGTGTCACATATAATATCCATACATCGAAACCCTTCCTAGATGGTAGTGACTTAATTGGATAGTAACACCAATGGTGCCACTATCCTCATTTTGGTGCTAGTGTCCTCCATACAAAATTTATCTAAGCTTCTAGGTGCACTTGTATCTAAGTCTACCTAGCCTATTCTTATGCAATCAGGTTATGGTTCCCTATCAGTGACTTATTTTGATTAGTTTTTAATGTAAACCCTAGACTTCCATGATTTTAGGGCATTCAATTGGCAAAAGTATAAAAGTGTGATGTTAATGGTGTAAGGTGGACATCCTCAACACCCTATTATGATGATAATTACCTACATAC
This sequence comes from Torreya grandis, assembly GCA_037957365.1. Taxonomy (NCBI): domain Eukaryota; kingdom Viridiplantae; phylum Streptophyta; class Pinopsida; order Cupressales; family Taxaceae; genus Torreya; species Torreya grandis. The sequence goes on along the minus strand of JARHVA010002789.1, from coordinate 333,773 downwards.
CAATACTCTAAGGAGGGATCAATCTCAATGTAGTTCTCCCCACCTTAGTGCTACTGAAAGGGCAAGTGAAGTTGGTATGAATGACAAAATTAATGATTTTAGTGTTCTTGAGACTGTAAATTTGAGTAATATAAACTTTGGAATTTTATATATGGTTATAATGCATAAGTAGGGAATAATAGGGATTGATAACATTGACTATGGACAACTTTTTATGAGTTAATTTGTGTTATTTGCATCTCATTTCCATATAGTACATATTGGGATAAAATTCATATATATATATATATATATATATATATATATATATATAAAATTCTATTGCTTGTGCAGGTCTTAAAAGAGATCTAGGCCAACCCTAGATTGTTTTTAATTTGAAAAGATATATGTTGGTGAGTAAAGGTGGGAAAAGGATAATAGAACCCAAACTAGGATACTAGCGCCATTGGTGCTATTATCCAAGTTATGGCACTAGTGTCCAGGTGGTAGAACTTAGGGCACTAGAGGCCAAGATTCTAAAGTGATTATCTAAGACTTATTTAAGGATGTCTAAGGACACATGTGGTCCACATTAAGCATGGATAAGTGTATAAATAGGCCCTAATATAGTTTTATGGATAAGCTAGGGATGGGTGGTCTCAAGTGAAATTGTTAGCTCTAAAGTCTAATTTTTATATGATTACATTTTCCCCCATTTATTTTATAAATTTATCAAAGTGAAATGATGAGGATAAAATAAATAATATGTGTACCTAGACTTACGTAGGAGGTGAATCCCTTGAATCTAGTCTGAGTGTGTGAATTATGATTCATTACATGTCCTGCAAATGAAACATGCATAGATAAATCCTTACTAAAGAGATCAAAAATTAAAATTAAAACTGAGTAAGTAGATAAGAGATAGGAAATGAACAAATACACCTCATTGGGTACATGAACTAGTGCATAAATGTGGTAACATCATGTGTGTGTATGTAAATAGTGAATAACTTTGATTAAATAGATGGCTTTCTTAATCCCCATGTACCTATGGATCAAGAACTCAATCTGATTTTGAATCCATCATTGCCCACCCCTGCTTGGTGGATCATGACCTATGAATCGATTGGATTGGATTGATGTTGTGTCCAACTCTTTCATGTAGGTGGATTAAAAACTCAAGTAGACTATGACTCCATCATTGCCTACCCATGTGTATTAGATGAATATGAAACTAAAACTATTTGATGTAAATAAAACTATTTATGATGGTTCTAGGCCACTCAAAAATTTTGAAATGTAAAATAACTTTGGGCCACTTAGGAATGTTATGTGGCTTTGTGACACTTGGGAATTATAACCATTATAGATGGAATAAGGTATAAAATCTATATTATGCTGGTGTGAATGGTGTTTGGTGTGTATAACATACATAGTGACATGGATTTTGTCATTTCATATAATCAATTGGTGTACAAGTGAGAACATGAAAATAATGTGCCACACACATGCCTCTGAATACGATATCTAAATATATGGATTCTAGATTGAGTTTTAATAATTTATATCTTTGTATTTATAACTAAAATAGGAATGATCGTACTATGAAATATTCCCCCAATCTAATAAAATTGGTGTGAATTTATGAAAATTAAACAAAAATTGGTAATGTTGAACTAAACATGTGTAAACCTAGATTGTACCTACTATATTTTTTTTGCCAATCTAGAATTTCCTAAAATTAAGGCTACTAGATAATAGCATCATGTCTATAAAATATCATTCATGGCACTAGTGTCCCACTTTGGGTACTAATGTCAAACTATATGAATTTCTCTATAACTAAAACTTGTCTCTGTGTGAATATTTCCCACTGTGTTTTCTTAAGCTTGATTTCTATATTATGTCCTTATGTGTTGAAAACTATACTTTGAGTGCATTTGAAAAGCCCGATATCTGTGACAAACCGCTATGAATGCCCCATCTTTTTAGGGGGAGATGTTTAACATGTGAAGAAACTATCCTTAATATTAAAATCTCTCTAAGATGTGTGTTAGTCAAAGCATATATGATATCTATGTAATAAAATGATATAATGTGTATATGTAACATTATAATGTAAGATAGTATGATCATAAAATTGTAATATATGATGTATGTTAGATATAACATTCAAAAGGATATGAAGATAGATATATAATGCATATGAATAACAAATTTGAAAAATAATTGAGTAACTACCTTTGGAGATGGTGTATGATGTTCATCACTGCACCCAAGGAGGAAAGGGAGATTCATGATGTCCCTCATGGCATCTAAAACTAGAATGTGCAACAAGAAAGACATGAGTATATATTCCATGATGCATATATGAATCTATAAATATAGAACACATGAGGCACACAAAGTAGGCCAAGGGGCCACAATACAAGGGATATGGGTAGATTTAACTAAATCTAAGAAACCAAGACATACAAGGACATATTCCAATGTCCACATATGCATAGAAAAAAACATTGGATTAGATCCAAATCATATCAAACATTAAAATTTCCACATACACAATCAAGAAGACACACACAATGGCATGGGCACTTATCCAAAGCATACATATAATGAGAGGAATTGGCATAGAGTCATAGAGCAATGGCATATGCAAATTACCATGAATATATATAAAATCAAAGAGGCACAATCAAGTCTAAACTAATAAATCTAGAAATTAATGTATGCATGAACATTTAATACAAATATGTATAAGTGTGAGGATGTATATAAATAGAGTATGAAGCATTATTAGTTGGAAATAAATATGAGTAATGTAAGATTATCAATAGTTTAGACTATTAGTAGTTAGTAAAAAATATGAGTATTGTAGGATTATCAATATAGAGATATAACAATGATAAATATGTGATATAGAGTCTCGAAAGATGTAACCTAGTAATAACAAATATGTATAAGATTCCCCCAAATGGGAAAATGTATCCATGTTGAATCAATGTATCTATGTATGTGCCTCCAGTGGGTAGATAATAGTAAATTTGGATCTATATGGTGGACCTAACTCTTGTATCAATATACAAACACTTAGTAAGAAGAATTTGAATCAAGTATGCATGATAAAAATGACTATATTAATATATATTTCATATCCAGTGCCTGAAAAATATAAGAAATGTAAACATGGAGATGCATACAATCTATAATTTGTAAGTTCTAAGTAAATATTTGATTTTTTTTGTGTTTTTGACATATTATATTATTTTTTAATTTTTTAGATATAAGTTATGTATAAGCAACATGAAAAAGAAACTATCTATAAAATATCCTTATATGCACGATGTTTAATGGGTTTTTGATTTCCTTATCATGAAGTGAAGATAGATAGTATACTTTAGGGACAAGATTTTCTTTGAATAAATAGGGGCCATTAAAATTTGGCTTAAATTTTATTTTTTTTCAATTATTTGGAATTGACATTTCTAAGATTTTTTTTTAAAAACAAATCATTGACTTTAAATTCTCTATTATGAATATGGCTATTGTATATCCACTAGATTCATTTCTAATATGCTCTAAGATGTTCTACAACTTGGATGCATGTGTGATCCAACTATTCTAACTCGTGGAGACATATTTATCTATATAGATCATTTATAATAATCCATTTTAAGGATACCCATCAGTATAGAATTGATAACTCCAATGGAATAATTTCTTTTGTGCCATATACTAGTTAATATAGAGTAGCTTATATTAATGTGTTAATACTAGTACAATAGGCCTTTAATACATAGATGAGCTAATCCTAATAATCATTACCAAATTTGGTAATCATTTTTATAAGGATACTATTAATTATATTTTTTTAGATTAATATGGGATCTTATATTTAACACAAAATTTATTCACTATTATATTCTTAAAATAAGTTCCATTGTCTATAACAACATCTGTTAGGAGACCAAAATGGGAAATAATTTTGGTCATGGGAAAATGGCATATATCTTATCCCTTTAAGAATTGTAATGTAATTAATTAGACCCATTTTTTAAAGTATTATGTATCTATGATAATGAATTTATGACCTCTTACAAATTCTATATTTATCTTAACAATCAGATCAAAGCCCCATAGCATGAATGAGCATGAACAACCATGGGGATACTATAGGTTGTAACTATTGTGAAGGGACATGGTGTAGGTTACCATCTCAATGACATTTTTTTCATAACTTGGAATATTATTTGCATTCTTGTTCCATGGTTGGCCAATAGTAACCTTGTCTAAGTAATTTGTGTGATATTGCTCTACCACTAAAATGGCCACCACATTTGTTGTCATGCACTTGGATAATGGCCAACTTAGCCTCCTCAACTATCAGACATTAGAGTAAGTGTCCCTCAAAAGATCATTTGAATAATTATTTGGTAATAATGACATATTATATGTAATTTCATTATATTTTATGCTTATCATTCTTCATGAAAATGTCTAGTATAATAGATTTATGTAGACAATTATATATATCTAAAAACCATTAAGATGTTATTGTACTACAAATAGTGAATAAAACCATTAGAGTTATGAGGATGATGTGGGACACTGATGGATATTTTAATCATTTGATAGTAAAGATACCCTAGTCTTCATTTGTGTCAATGGGAATCAATGATGTTACATTGGTTATTACATCAACATGACAATTTTCTTTATATGCAATGTTTTTAATACATATGTTTTGAAACTGAGCTTGTAGACATTGAACCATATTATTGTATGGAATGAAACATTATTATTTGGTTTGGTAGATGTTTGTAACTTAATTTAAAATTAATTATGAATCCTTGTAAACCTTAATTGATTTAATTTAAAGAGCCTAAGTTTCTTGAAGGTCAAGGATAAGGGCCTCATATTCTATGATATTATTTGTACATGAAAATATGAGTTGATAAGTAAGAGGTACTATGTGCCTGATTCAACTATTTATGGAATAATGGAGTTTTATTAAAGTCTAGACTAATTAATCAATAAATAATGTTTCAATAGTTATAGTACTATTTTTTTAAATTTATGGTGTCTTTTAAACCTTTCTAAAAATAGAAATAAACAAGGAGAAATACAACTTAGCTTGAAATTAGACTGAGATAGTTGAGATATATGTTGAAACTAGCTATGTAGGACTAGGATAGTGTCACACATTAGAATCTTGATTTTGTTTGATGGAAGGATAGGAGAACCAAAAATAGGACACTTCAGGGTTTGATGTTATAGTCCACTCCTACCGCTATTCTCCAAACTCGTTACAAAGATCTAAGTTTTTTGGGTTTTTTTCACTATCCATGTATGAGTCTACCTATGAAATATTAAGTGTTGAATGTCTATATAACTCCTTGTAGATATGATTCAATATTAAAACCCTAGACCTTCATTGTGCTTGATAAAATTTGAGAAAGAGGGGGGATTAGTGTGTGTAAGATTTACTAAAAATGTATCCACACCCCTTGTATGGTAACATTGCCTATATACCAATACTCCTAAGAGGGATCAAGCCATATGTAGTTCTCCAACTTGATGTGCTTTGTGAAATAGTCTAATGATGATGTAAAAATGCCAAATTAATAGTGATGAGGTGGTTAGGGACTAGTGTGAGGGTTTGAATATGTTTGTATTTATGTTGGGTGACTGTATGTAGATTATAGGGAAATTTTCCTTTGTGGTTTGTTTGTATTATTGCTTGCTTTGTAAGATTTGTCACATCCATTTGTAAATGACATTTGGATGGAATTTTATAGGGAACTATTGATCATGGGTTAGATGAATTCATGTTATTCTATCATGATGAAGAATATGAATCATATGTAAATGGTTGTTTGGGCTCAAAATGTGATTATACAAGAGTGTTAAACATAGGACACCCTATTCTCTAGCACTATTAGCTAGGTTTGGTGCTCCTATCCTATAATATTGAGACCTAGGAGGATAAATTTAGAATAGGAAATAGATCTTGTCTAATCTAGAATGACCATTTAGAAGGCTATGGATGATTGGTAATGAGAAAAAAGGTTTCTATAAGGGTAACAAGAGTATGTAAGAGGGATATATGGATTGGGTATCACATGCCATACTGAAGTTACCAATTTGGACATTTTATATGACAACATTTGCCCCCCTTTATTCTAGTGATGTAGCAAAGTGAAATACTAGGATAAAGGAAAAGTAGAAAGTGTACCTAAAATTAACTATAAGAATGAAGCCCATGAAGTTGTATGATGTTGAGTGTACATAAAGAGAGTACATTATGAAGTGCAAATATATGAGAGAAAAAAAGATTAGATCAGTTCTTACTAAACATGTCATGCCTAAAATAAGAATTCACAAAAGATGGGTAAAAGAGGGAGGAAGATAAAATAATGAATACACCTCACTGATTACATAAACCACTAAAAAACCTATTGTGATGTTGAGTAATGTTGGGTATGTGTTGTACCAAAAGTAAAATCATGAATGGAACTAAATGTTCAATCCACAAGAGTAGCTCAATAATGCAAAGGATGTTCCTTTAACTCCATCATCATCCCCTAAGTGAAACTATGTGATCATGCATGTGTTAATAAATGTTTTGACTATGTGTCCAATCCCTTTCAGTAGGTGGCTCAATAATACAAAGGCTAGCTAGTATTTTGGCTCTATCATTTCCCATTAAGTGAAGTTATGAACTAATACTAGTATGAATGTGTGTCATATGAGATGGATCCTAAAGGTCATGAATGTTTTATAGTCTAAAAATTTAGCATTGATAGCTGAGTGTGTGTTGAGAACTAAGCTAATCTTAGAAAGTTTGAAAGGTAGAGATCAGGCCTGTATGAAAGCCACTTCAAAACTAGGAACTAGTCTTATCTGAAATCCACTCCAAAATGATGTCAACCACATGTAGATGGAATAAGGTATACAGTTACTAAGAATACCTAGGTAATGTACTAAACTCAAAAAATAAAGAAGTAAAATATGCTACACACATTGCCCCCAATAATTGGTGTCTATAACATGGATTTTGATCTAGAATTTATATCAATTACCTAATCTAAAACTAGTAGTGAGATCCATCATACCACACAAGATGCCCCTATATATGGATTCTTTAAGAAAAACTTTACTAAAACTATTGATTTTGAATATTACTATAGTTGACAAAACTGTAACTAAACTTACCTTTCTATCTATTTATGGAAAATTTGGGTTTTTTCTATTTTGATAAGAGTACTAAAAATAGGACACTTTACTATTTGACACTATAGTCCAAGTGTAACACTATTATCCTTTACTATTTTTTATCACTTTTCTATGTTTATCTCTATTTTCTTGGTCTTCTCTACTTGGTTTGGGTTCTTGTTGTTCCAAGTGTTCTAAAATTTATTTTTAATTTGTAGAGGCTATGATCTCTATGATAAAACCCCTGATTATTGCCCTCTCTTTTAAAGGTAGGAATGAAGACCCTGTAATGACTAACATGAGAATAAAAATCCATGCAAGTGTGCTATGATATAAAATACATGATATATCAATGATAATAAAAAAGAGGTCTCTAGATATAACATAATTTGTATTTGAGATTGTTAGATCAATAGGGGTATGCTTAGATAGATGTAACAATGTAATAGCATGTGAAGTATAATAAATTTAAAATATAAATGTTAGTTTTTAGTTTTTAAGGAGGGATGGAGCATGATGTCCATCATGGCATCCAAAAAAGTAAGATAATGCATTATGTGGATCATGGAATTGCAAAAAATTGAGAAGCAAACAAGCATGCAAGTCAATAAGCAAGAAGCATACAAAAATGGCCAAAGGGACAAGAAATTAAGGGACATGGGCACATGTCACTCAAAATTTAAATTAAACATACTAGTCATGTTTAAATTCCCATATACACAAACAATTTAAAATAAGCAAAGTTGGCATGAGGGCCTCAAACACATAGAAGAGTAGAAGAAAAGACATTGGCAAATATCTTAAGGAACATATAAGAGATAAAATAAGAACTAAGAAATGAAGTCATATATAGCTATGCAATGCAAGAAAGGAAGGCATGTAAATACTAGAAAATCTAGCGTATCTAACTGATCAAAGCAATAAGTGAAAGTATGCAAAACATGGGGTACAAGACTAGGTAGATGCTAGTAAATACACAAGTGCTATATAATAGTGAGTGTCTATAGAATAATCTATGTAAGTGAATAAATAATGTAGATCAACATGATAACTAGAGTGTGTGGTGTAGGAATGGAGTAACTTGGATGGTGTAGTCATTTAAAAAATGCCCCCAATGGATAGATATGCTGATGTATGTCTTTAAATTTATAAGTAGGATGCCCCCTTAATGGGTAGAGTGAAGCAATCAAAGATTTTGGTATCACTACACTAACTCAATAAATATCGAGTGAAGCATGGAAATATAGATAAATTGATAAACAATAGCATATAACAACAAAATGTAAGTCTAGTATGGTAGTAGAAATGTAAAGCCTGGATGTTGCATATAGCTTGAAATGTTTTTGGTGTTTTGAGTTATTTGAATGTTTTTGTATTTTAAAATGTTATATTATTTTTGGTATTTTTGAAATAAGCTATGCAAAATCAATCATAAGGAAAATATGTACAATTGTTTTGAAAATAAGCTATGTACAAGTAATATGAGTAAGGCAATATGTACATAATGATGTAAAAGACTAAACTAGAGGGGGTAAAAGGTTCAATAGTGAAGCTTTCTATGGATGGAGATGGAAGAAGGGATTATAACCATCATCAAATTCCTAAAGATCATCATCATAAGTGTCATTGTATGCGATAGACATTTTTTACATGGTGTCTACCTTTTTAGGTGTCATTAGAATGTATGATCTTTGTGTAGCTGGAGATCTATCACTCATATTGGTATCATCTTGTTAAAGGAAAATTGAAGGTTATTCTAGTGGTAAATATATTGATTCTCCTCTAGTACATTTAGCTCTGGTAGTAGATATTTTTGGTGGAAGTGGTGGATTTGATGTTGGTGGTGATGTAGTATGAATAATACCCAAAATCTATAGTTTATCCAATCTCTAGTATAAAGTTGTATATGAGTTTGTATCAAGTCTTGTGATTCTATGAAAGAAAAAATTGGCCAACCATCATTTTGTGATAACTTGCTGATATATCTATGTCATATTATAAGTAGTGTCATTAATCAATGATCAAGTAATATCTATTACATAATCTATGGTTGTTGTTATGTGTTACATACTTGAATCTGAATGACTAGCTCTATATCCATAGAGGTAACCATGTGAACTATATGTCCTAGGTGATCTAATTATGGCCATGAATATGTAATATATCTTAAAAATGTAGTGTGAGATGGTAATAGTGATATAGGATGTGTGATGAGGGATATAGATTCATTTTAGAACTCTCTTGAGCCAATTGATATAAAGTTCAATTTACATAAATAGTCATCTATGAATGTAGGTGTCATATCATTATCTGAAGTAGCATGGGAATTTGTATCAACATCATGAACATATGGTAACTCAAAATTTACCAAAATGGGTAACTATGATATGGGAGTCTCATCAATTGTAGAAGTATAAGATGGTGATGCTACCAGAATATCTATAAATGATGAAGTAACTATAACTATAGGAGGATATATATCTATAAAATCAACTATTATTATTGGAACTATTGTCAGTGATTGTTTAATTGTAATAGGTGTAGTAACTATGACTGATGCAGTAGGTAGAATAGCTAAAGATTCTCTAACTATATAAGTATTCAATGGTGAGGAAACAACTATAAGTGGAAGAGTATGATATGTGCTAGTCTCTCCTACCTCACATGTATGTATCTAGTCAAGATAAATGCGATGAGGTGGTGTTTGAAATATTATATAAGGTGTCTCATCTATTAAAATAGTCAAATATGTCTCTATAATTATTTAATATCTGAATGGATGGTTATCTACTGTGCATGTGTATATGCATCCTTCATGGAGAAACTTAACACATCAATGAAGAGTAGAAGGAAATTCCCCCATAATGTGTATCTAAGGTCATCCAAGTAAAAGGCTATAATGAAGAGGACCTAGTATGACCTAGAACTATGTAGGGATGGTTTTGGGCCCTACCATGATATCCAAAGCAATGGTGCCTAATGTTTGTCATGGTATATCATAAATCCCTATAATATTCTTATATTAATATTACATGGAAGTCATATATATGCCCATGGTCTACAAAAATGTAATATTACATATATTAAGTCTAAAACAACTATCAACTAAAACTCTCCTAATTTCACTAGTTTTACTTGAGCTTGTATGAACATTGGTAAATTTTGAATCAATAATTGTCTAAGAAGGCATGTCCTCATGATCAAAATAAATAACATATTCTATAGTTTTTAATGTGTTGACCAGTAATGAAAAATAAGAAGGCTCTAAATTGATAAGAATAGAATTTTGAGTGAGTTCCTGATAAAGAATGTCTTTGAGCACATTTGATTTTTGGAGCAATTCTACCATGCAAATCTTGGCTGGTGTGTTTCTCAATTGATCAACAATATCATATGCCCTATATGGATCTACCTATTTGGGTGGGTTGGGCTTAGGACAAGAAGAAATAGAGAGTTTTGAGGTTCTTGACTAGGTGGAGGAGGCATTTTGGCACATTAAATAACAACTCTAACCACATTATCTACTATTAATATAGGACTAGTGGTAGCTATAGGAGGAGAGCATAGATAAATGATAAGTCAAGATGGTGGAGGGACATAGGGTGTCAGCTGGGATCTTTGGTGATGGGTGGTGACCTGGGGAAGAGTAAAATGGACCATGCAACATGACTTAGCATAGGATAGAGGCTCCAAGGGAGGTGAGGTAAGAGGTATCTTAATATGTTTATCACTAACTTTATTAATATCATCCCATATTATGAAAATTAATCATGAAATAGAAATAATGAAGATTTTCATTAACATATAATAAACTTCATAATTCATATACATGATAAGATAGAGTATGGATTCCTTATTATTTTCAATAAATGTTTTGAAATAAGTGAGATCCATTTTTTATTTTTATGTGAAATCTGATTTAGATGTAAAGTGATAACTCAAGAATCAAAATGACTTAGTAAGTACAACTAGGGTTTAAAACAAATATTTTAAAAATTACTAAGGTAAATTTTAAAAATTAAATATGGTGTTTTGATTTAAATATGTAGGAAAAAAATTAGAAAAATACTAGAAAAATTAGCAAGGAATTTTAATTAGGGTTTTTAGGGTTTTTGTGTAAAAATGAAGTAATTTAGGTTCACCAAATGATTTAAATATTTTAATAATAATGGATTTTTATTCCTAGTTTAGTTAAGGGTATAGAATAATAAATTAGTAAATAATATTAAAATAATTATAGTACTGATTTGTAGAAATTATGTTGTTTTTAAAAATTTCTAAAAATAATGATAAATAAGGAGAAATACAACTTAGCTTGAAATCAGATTGAGATGGCTAAGACAGAGGTTGAAACTAGATATGTGAGATTGAGACAATGTCACAAAATTGAATCTAGGTTTCATTTGTTGAAAGGACAAGAGCACTAAAAATAAGACACTTTGGGGTCCAATGTTATAGTTCACCCATGTTCTTATTATCTAAACTAGTCATAAAGATCTAATTTTTCTAGGTTTTGTTCACTATCCCTATATGAGTCTGCCTATGAAATATGAAGTGTTGAATAGTGAAATAGCTCCTTGTATATATGACTCAATCTTAAAACCCTAAACATTCATTATGCTTGATAAAACTTGAGAAATATGAGGGGTTAGTATGTGTAAGATGCACTAAGCATGTATCCACACCCTTGTGTGGGCATACTACCTACATACCAATACTATGAAGAGGGATCAATCCATATGTAGTTCTCGCACTTGATTTGTTTTTTGCAATAGTGTAATTAGGATGCAAAAAATCCAAATTGAGAGTACTTGATGTGGTTACGGATTTGAATATGTTTGTAGCTATGTTGGGTGACTGTATACAGAGAATAGGGAAATTTTCTTAGTAGTTTGTTTGTATTCTTTCTTGATTTTTAAGATTTGTCACCTCCCTTTATAAATGACCTTTGGATGGACATTTATAGTGAACTATTGATCATGGGTTATATGTATTCACACTAGATTGACATGATGAAGGATAGGAATTAGATAGAAATAGTCATTTAGGATCAAAATGTGATTAGATAAGAGCACCAAATATGTAAAACCCTAAGGTTTGGAACTATTATCCAGGTATGTCACTCCTATCCTATAGGCTCTAGATGTAGGGAGAAAAATTAGCTTTGGAAATAGATCCTGGCTGAGCTAGAATGATCATCTAGAATTTTATAGATGACTAGTAATGAGAAAAAGGTGTCTAGAAGGGTCATAAGAACATGTAAGAAGGACCTATAGATTGGGTGTCACAATCCATACTCAAGCTACCAATTTGGACATTTTATATGACTACAATGCCGAAGTGAGTTGATGAAAAGCATTCCTACCCCAACATTGGATGCACATATAGAATCATCATATAACATTGTACATGTGTCAAGAATGGTATTATATGATTTGAATTCATTGTGGAAATCATCACTGATAGGATTTGTCTCTAATAATGGGGTTATTACTAATTGATTTGTGATTATCTAGTTCTCTACTAATTATTTTAACATAATGTTTTGGTCAAATTATGTGATTATTATTAGCAACCCAAGTTTAACCCTTTGAATAAGAATGTTTAATTATAGTTATAACTTGGACTAACATGGGAATGGCCTAAAGGTTGTGGGTGACATTATCATTAGACCATATCTCTTAGATTATGGGGCTATCTACCTTGGTGCATCTATTTAGCTCAATTCATTAATACCTATTACTATTAAGTTGAAAAGGGATAGAAAGTGCATAATAGAAACCTAATATAAGGGGTGGCAATACACCAATTTAATCATTTATCCACTCAATTTGACCTCAAAAAACATTACTAAGCAATAGAAGTTATTGAAAATTCTAAGTCCAAGGACTCCTATGTAAAAGTGTTTCATATAAAGGTTCTACTAAGTGATCAAAACATGAGGGTAATGATGGAAGGCCTAGATCAGTCACTAGCAAATCAAATCTCCACTCAAATATCAGCCACTTATCATTTAAACACTAGATGTGATCTTTATAAGATAATAGACTAGTAATTAGGTGATATTAAGACCTACCAATGGATAAAAACTACCACATGTGCAAATAAATTTAATAGAACGAAATAAACCTATATAAAAGAGTCTAAAAATAGTCATTTGAATTAGCTTAATAGGTTACAAAGTACCAATCTAGGCAGTGTCACTTCATGTTGAAGAAAGGGATCCAAATCAAGGCCTAAAGTCCTAAATATATAAAATAAATGGAAGATAAAGAGGGGGGAAATGGCATGGAAGAGAGAGGTAGGGGCCATAAATGACTCTAGTAAATTCAAACTAGAGTTATAATTAGTTACATAATCCTTTTCCAACTCGATGCATTAATGCTCTTCAATGACACTTTAGACATTTAGGTGGGTTATTGGAGGTTGTGGTTGACTTTTTAAACCTCTCTCAAAGCATGGATATACCACTATTTATTCAAATACCTTATATTCCTGACAATTACAACCTTAATGAGATGTAATTAAGTGATCATAAAGCATACAACAACCTATCCACCTTTTAAACATATTGACCAAGTCAAAAAACTATTTTTTCCTCCATTATGACCATATAATGTTCACTTGACTCCTTTAATGCATTAGTTACTAGACATAATATCTTTGTATTAACTCATTTCATTAGCCCTCTACACCAACATGATGTCTCCTTATTAACCAAGTAGGTATAATAGGATAATTATGCCTAGTTACATAACTATTTGCATTTGATGGCCATGAAATCTTATATCAGACCTTAAAATCATATTACTAAGTGAGTTTCCTATCTAAAACAATATAACATACCATTATATATGCCTTTTTGATAAAAATACACCTTCAACCTTGTAAAACTAGGTGACTAAGTCACCCTTCATATCTCCAAACTAGTTGATTTGAGGAGAGTTACAAACACATTTATATGTAGAGTTTTGGAAATTTTAGGATTCAATAATATATAATAAGTCTAAAAACTCACCTTTAATGATTAAAATATTTTCAAACATCTTTATAACCTTTTCTCTACTCAATCCCTTGAAAATGTATAGTTTTGTTATAGGTCCCTACAATGTTTTTACAAAAAAGTACCATGACCAAGGTCTCATATTAGTTTAATATGTTTTTAGGTTTTTTTAGGGTCATTCATGAGTGTTTGAGTGCAAATATATTTAGTTTTCTTAAAACTGGTCTATCTTAAGGTTTAACCAGGGTTTTGGAGGTCTACAATCTTAACAATGGTTTATAAATAAAACACCTCCAAACTCAAACATATGGACATGGAATTTTATTCCATATACCCTCCTAAAAATCCTAAAAAAATTTGGTTCCCATGCATCATTTTCATGGACATATGAGGAGAAATGGTGGACTATGAGCTCTCTGCAAGCCTTCTAGATCTATCATTAGTCTTAGCAATGGTTCATAAACTTGGTCCCTTAAAACTAACTCCTGATACTATGGATATTTATTACATAATGGTTCCAAAAATATTCTAATATCTTTTCCCCTGAGTCCCTTTATGTTAGGAGATACAATCACTTGAATAGACAACTCAAATTGACTATCAAAGACTATGGTAACTCAGTGAGGTTATTGAGACTAATATGGCATTATTGTTACATTATCCTAATTTTAATATATATCCTAGTTCCTATACCATATTACTATACTTTTTCCTAGTTTCAAACTTCCTTAGGAGGTTCTAAGTGTACCCTAAGGTGGTTGTGGGGTTTTAGGCCTAAGACAGGGTTTTAGGCCTAATTGGTCTTGACTAAGTTTTGGGGTTCTAAGTGACCCATATGTGACTTATAAGGATTAAATATCATTATAATATCCAAATATCATGTGATTTTTTAAATTATATTTGACTTTAAAAACTCTAACTCTAACTCTGCTCCTTTGCCTATCTTACATAACCAGGATTAGGGTTTGTGTTTTACTAGGCTTGAGTAGCCCTAATACTGGGTTTGGTGTTTCTATGCCTAGAAATTAGATTATTATAACTTTAAAACATAAATACATCCTTATTAATCTATTTTTAAACTATTTTCAACCCCTTAATATACACACAAAATGCTTATATCTCCAACCTACATGTAAAGGCTTGTGTGAGAAAGTGAGCACCTTACTATTACCTGGGGTCTTCTCCTTAATTAGAAATGGAAAAAACATTCACCATATAATTAAGTAATTTAATAAATAACTTATGACACTTTCGTATATAATTATATTTCATTATCTTATATGTATTCCTTTGAATCTTGCATTTAAATGTGACTCTGCCTATATATGCCTAATATAGTAGACTTCCAAAACCCTACTTAAAAACTAAGACATAACAGTCCTAAGAAAAGTGAATATTTTTTCACTAAAACACTCATTAATGAACCAAACAACACTTGAAAAACTTGTTAAACTCAAAGGAAACCATGGTCATGGCACTATGTTGTATAGAAACTATACAGACCTATCAAAAAAATATACTTTTCAAGGAATTTAGATGAGAATAGGTTATAGAGATAATTAAGAATATTATAATCATTGAAATTTAATCTATGAGACTTATTATATCTTCTCAAATCCTAAAATGTCCAAAACTTTACTTGGAAGTGCCTCTATAACTCTCTTCCAAATAGAGAGCCTAAAAATATGAAGGAGAAGTTGACCTAGTCACCTATATTGGTAATTTTATCAGTGTCTTTTTATTATAAAGGCCTATATAATGGGTTATAATGTTTTTTCAAACCTAAAACTCACATATTCACGATTTAAAGGTCTCATACAATCTTTCATGGCCATGAAATGGAAACATTTAGGTAAATAGGCCTAATTGGCATAGACCTACTTGGTTAATAAAGAGACAACAAATTGGAATAGAGAGATAATGAAATGAGTCAATACAGAGATATTATTATTAGTAACTGATCCATTAAAGGAGGCAAGAACACATTTCATGCTCATAATGGAGAAAGGATTCAATTTCCTTACTTGGTTAATATTCTCAAAAGGAGGATAGGTTGTTGTATGATTTGTGATGGCTTAATTACATCTCATTAAGTTTGTAACTATTAGGAAGAGGTGGTATTTGACCAAATAGGGACATATTCCTACTTGAGAGAGGTTGAATAATTTAAACACAACCTCCACTACCCCTCCTCAATGCCTAAAGGGTAATTGAAGAGCATGAATGCATGGAGAGTGTAGGAAAATGATTGTGTACTTGATTATAACTATAGTTTGAAGTGACTAGAGTCACTAATGACCCCTACCTCTCTAATCTATCCCATTCTCCCCTTTTTCTCTTCCCTTTGTATTATATATTTAGGCCTTAAAGCTTTGATTTGAATCCCTCTCTTGGGTAGGAGGATACTCTACCTGGATTGGCACTTTGTAACCTCTTAAGATAATGGAAATGACTATTTTTAGACTCTTTGATACATGTTTAGTGTGTTTTATTAGTATTATTTGTACATGTGGTAGTTTTTATCCCTTGGCTGGTCTTAATCTCACCTTGTTACTAGTATATGATCATATGAAAGTCACATATAGTGTTTTAATGATAAGTGGTTGAGTTTGGATTGGAGATTTGATTGGTTAGTTCCATGATCTTTAACTTCCATCATTGCCCTCATGTTTTAACCACTTAGTACAACCTTTACATGAAATAATTTTGCATAAGATTCCTTGCAGTTAGAATATTTAATCATTTATATTTATTAATAGAATTTATTGAGGTCAAATTGAGTGGATAAATTATTACATTGGTGCATCAAAACCCATTATATTATGTTTATCTTATTCATTTTTTATCCCTTTCCAGCCTAAGAGTAATATGTCTTAATGATATAATACAAATAAATGCACTAAGGGAGCTAGCCCCATAATTTAGAGGTATGGTATAATGATAAGGCCACACACAACCTTTAGGCCATTCCCATGTTAGACCAAGTTTTTAGAATAATTGAACACTCTCCTTCACATGGTGTAACTTGGGTTGTTAAAACTTCTAGCATGCATGATGAGAAAAAATTTCACCCATTGGAGCACTCAATTACAGCCTTGCAATCATCTTGAGTAGTTTTAGACACTTGATAAAGAATTTGTAGTCATATTTCATACTGAAAGGCATCACAAGTTAGTATATTAAGGGTAATATCAATTCTTGTTCACAATTTACATTGTTATGCATGTGCCTAATCATGAGTTATAGCTACTCATGGGAAAAAATCTATAATTCACCACATTATAAACAATCTTATGACACACATAAACTCAAATATGACCCTTATAAATGTTATGCTAACCCTTATCATTATTATAATGATCTTCCTTACTTCCAAGTTTAACAACCACATTTTGAGCCTCTTCTACCTCTTTGGCAACCTTCTTATCCTCCTAACCAATCATGTCACCAAACTGCTATTCCTTATAGTCAGCCTACACCAATCAATGATGATTTTAAATTAGAAACTAAGAAGCTAACTAAGGAGATAAATAGGTTTAAGGAATGTTCTAAGTAGCAGAAAGAGATTGAATGCCAATCCTTTGTCCATTACCAAATCACCCCTGTAAACCAAGAGCAACTAGTCAAGATAACCACTCTATTTCCTTTTCTTACCTCCATGATCATTAGAGAATTCTTAGTGCATAATTTCTTCTTTGATGATAGGTAAAGAAATTTAGTTATCCCAAAGATAGTGGTTGATAGTTTGAATTTGGTGTATTAGCCTACCACTAACAATGAATTGCCATTGAATGGATCAACTAAAAGGATATTTGGCCTTATAAAAAATATAAAACTTACCTTTCATGCTTATAAAAATCACTCAATTTTATAAGACATCATTGTTTCAATCTTGTCACATCATTTTCCTTTATGTTTGTCTTGTGAATTTATGGATAATATTGGAGGATTCATATCCTTTGACTTATCTTATATGGTTTTCAATCTTAGGTATGGTGCAGGAGTCAAAATCAGGTTTGAATCACTCTCCAAGTTTCATATTTAGCCTTATATACCAAACACCTCAATGACAGATTGAAATTCACCTCACAGTCCTAATAAAAATTTGTGTGTTTTATATCTCCTTCAATATCCATCCATGCCTTCTCAAAATCCCATAATAAACTCATCTTGGAATCCTTCATGGGCTAGAATACCAAACTATGTTATTCCTATCCTTGAAAGAGAACCTTCTCCTATGCAATAGATTCAAGAAGAGAAGACATGTATGAAGGCTATTAAAGATATGTCTCAAGTTCTTTAAGTTTTTCATTAACTCTTCATACTAAAGTTACTTATGAAGATCAAGGTATACATGAATTTGACAAGGTAATTGAGAAATAGAAGAGCAAGAATATAGTGTCTAATGTTGATACCCATAAAAATTCAAGTTGGAAGAGCACTTTAGCAATTGTCAAACAATCTAATTAATTAAATTTCCCTCCCACCATCTCCTATTGTAAAGAGAAACCAAGTACATTGAATATAAATTTTAAACATCTAAGCATGGGAAATAATCTATCCAAGCTATCCAGTGAGTTGTCAATCCTTTAAGAGTTGGATCATGTTGCATCTACAAATGAATTCCAAGAATTCTTTTGAAAATATCCCTCAAGAACATATAATGAAGATATTTCTATTATTACTCCCATTCATCCCACCATATCAAAATTTTAACATGAAGGAAAGATGAAGGATGTCAAGTAGTCAAAATGCTATGATGATGAAGTAGATGATGACAAAACTCATATAACTTCTCCTCTAGGAGAAATCCATGAAGACAACCTACATAGGATGCTTATTGAGGTTGAGAACATTCCAAGTGAGTTAGATGACCTTTGGATGCAATTGTATCATGAGTTATTGAGTGAGATTACAGAAATCAATATGACACATTTGAATGGTGGAGTAGGATATTTGTTTGAGGTTTTAGATAAAGGTACCACTAATGTTTTATAACTTGGGGAAATAAATTAAAACCTATAAACACCAAGACAAGAGCTTGAATGGATTGAAGAGATCCAATTTACCATAGAAGATGAAGATGACCAAGTTATATTAGATCATGAGACTTGTCATGACTTTGTGTGAGAGTTGGAGATGATTGATTACCATGATGATTCACAAGCAAATGGTAATAATGGTAAGTAAATCCAATTTTTTTTAATTGAGTATGAAGAAATGTAATTTTGGTAAGATTTGGATGATTTTTTTTCAATCTTAGATAGTATACCTCTACCTTATGAGAAGATTGATAAAGATCTTTTAAAGGACATTATGGAAGGTGAATATTTTGAGTTCCATAGGATAAATCAATAAGATGAAGGATTTGACAAACCACCATCCCAAATAGAGAATAATGGAGGCACTAACCAAGGCCTAATATTTGAGTGGCCAAGATAATAATTACATGAGAGCATGAAAAAACATCAATAGCTTGTGACTCAGGTAGAAATCAAATTATTCATGTAAGACAAGTGTTGAATGAGTATGATTGGGTGCCTAACTCACCTAGATAAATCATGAACCTAGGGGTAGAATAGGAAAGTTTAGATGCTTCCCCAAGATGCCATGAACATGACAATGCCCCTAGTTATAAGTGAGAGTCCTCATATAGTGAACAATGTTTATTTTCACTCAAATCTAGACATAAAAATCATACCTCGTGTTGTAATAATTATCAAACAAGTTTTCCATTTGATCTTGAAGGAAATAATTCTATCTCACATTAGTTATTTTAGTTATTATTATCTTGTTTCAATAAGTGGTCAACACAATTTTAGCTCATTACCTTGTTTTTTTTGTTGTATTTTATTATTATTTTCTTTAGGTTAGGTGTGTTTGTTAGGTTTAGGTATTGTTTCTTTAGTTGTGTTTTTTTGAGTCTTTATAGTTTTTTATATTATAAGAATTTTCATCAAGTCTTACTACCATGTATAAGTCATCATTGTCATGAAGATGAGTGGGTTGTCTTAACTAGCAGGCGGGTCAACCCCTATGAGTCACAAAAAATGTTGTCAATTTAGCATCCCAAGGCCAAATGCCAACCCCTATAACTAAACATTTTCATGGAAACAACCCATTCCTTTAAATTTTGATCTCCTAAGTGATGATGTCTCCTAAATCTCTTCTTGAAGTCATTCAACACTATTAGAGGTATCATAGAGTTTGTTTGTGATCATCATATATGTTGGATATCTTGGGTCCTTAGGTGATGTGCTAGATCATCATGATGGTATTTGAGTGAGAAATGGAGTGTTAATATGTCTAGTAAGGTCTTAAGAATATCCTTAAGCTTATTTTATAATATTAAGGATCTTTTTATAAAATCAAGGGAATTTGGACATTTTGAGGTAATGGGCTTGTTTCAAGTTATTCCTTATGATAGAGACTTACTAAGCAAAGTGAATGGTGTATAAATTATGACTAATTATGTGTGTCAATGTCATTCTCCCTAGTATATTTTCTCAACTTTGTCTCAAACTTTGATCGGCCCTTTCATAGTGCCAAATGGTCCTCAAACATGCTACATGAGCTTATATACTTTACAATCCTTTGAAAAATGGAATTGAATTTATGTAAATTACATTATAAATGTCTTTAAAAATTTTCACTTTAATCATATTATTACTTACTATTCATTCCATATCCTTAAAGGGCCATTTTGAAACGTATTTCCACTTCTCACACACCAAGTGGACCCCACACATGCCAAAATGTGTCTCTCTAACTTCCTTTGCCATATATACTATTTGAAAGTGTCATTTAACTCATTTTTTCCCTCTATTTATCCTTTGATGGTGAGTTAATGAATGAAACATGGAGAAAATGTAGAAAGAAAATGATTTTCTAGTGTTTTCTATAGATTGTAAATATTTGTATAGTCAGTCCATACATAGGGGAGTTAGGGTTTTTAAGTGATCTCATGAAAAATGCCTTGGAAAATTTTTATTTCAAAATTATGCAATAACATTCCAAAACCACCCTCTATCTTTAACCAAGATCCTTTTCAACCTAAGAATGCTTTCAAGTTTATGTATAATATGGATTGGAGAGAGAAAATGGGGAACTAATCTCTTGTGAAGAGGAAGGGGGTCTATTGATCTTCCAATCCATGGAATTTATTTTTATTTTGATATTATATACATTATTAATAATAGATAACATTGTGACCACTTCAATGATCTTCATTTGTGTAGGGAGTTGAAATGTCATTGGGTTTGGTGCATATTTAAAGTTTTTATGATAATCACCACTTGATTTATGTTATATATATCCTAATATCCCATACCCATCATACTCTACTCATTTTTCACATGTGTGAGAGTGTGGAATCAAGAAAATCTTATGGTTTCTTCCCTTTACAGACTGTAGAAGGGTTTTTCACGTTATAGAGTCTTTGTGCATAAGACAAGAATATAGATAATGTATTAGATTTTATTATGATTTTATTAAAGCTTTTAAATCCATATTTTACTCCTAAACTCAATGGATCCACTAGATATTCAACTGATCCTTCAAATAGCTTACTTCCAAGATGATTGTTATGAGTAGTTGTGGCATCCTTGCAAGGTGAAGACAAAATGGCTATAGAGGATATTTTGGTGGTTTGAGATATACACATCTCCTTAATTCACTCCATAATATATTACTTCATCTTAATCTTTACCTACACATTATCTATCTATATACTCAGCCTAGTCTATAACATAAAACTTTCACTCAGTCATCACAAGCCTTTCAAGTCGACTGTATAGACATCATTGTCACTATTAGAATGGAGTGCAAAGATTTAAGAAGATTAAATAGGTTTAAAAAGACCAAAAATTCATATAAGATGATAATACAATTAAATATACGGTAAAATCATAAAAACCATCCTAAGATAAAGAACCCAGTCAAATTTTAAGTGTCTTGCACACACAATATTGTACCTACAAGATTTAAGCAAAACAAATGATTAAAGACTATTAGAATGAGTACTTAAGGACATGGATAAACCTAATTGAGTCATAAAACCCTTTGGTTTTATATTATATAGGAGATATAAAGTACTAATAGAGTTCAACCTTCATCTTTAAGCCATTGAGAGACACCATTCTCATAGTCAATACAATCCTTACAAGGTAGACTGAGAAAGAAACATGGTCATAATTGGTTTGAGGTTTAGAAGGCGTGGAAGATAATTCAAAAATAATGAGAGATTAAAAAGGTGTAGTTGAGTATTATGATACTACTAATAGGTTAAAATTACCTCTAAGGATAATGGAGCTTTGTATTCACTTCCTCCATGGTTACACATAGTCAACAAACCTCAATCATCACCTTCAAGTAGGGGATTAGATCATTAGGTAAAGGTTGATTGATGTAATATGTTTAGTTAAGGGATTAAATAAAATTAAATATACATTTTTACCTATCTATTAAATTTCTCAACCCACTTTGAGTGTTTGATTCATCATATGAAAATAAGAGCTTGATAGTTTAGTTCTTTTGGGCCTAAACAATGCATTTATAGACTAAATGTAGAAGTGAGAGACATATATAGGATTCAAAGTGTTAATATGGTTATATAAATATAATAGATAGGTTAAAATATGTCACAAGTGATAGGATTATCAGATTGGTAAAAGGAGGTTTGAGAACCTATTAGGCCTTGTAATGAAATTACTTTAAGAATTAAGTATAATAGCATAATTATATCCAAGTATGACTGAAATAGATCCAAATACATGATAATAGATAAGCCACTTTGAGGGTGAAACCTACACAAGCTTTAATAAGAGCAAAATTCACAATCCGATGATAAATAATTACCCACTACCTCCTATATGTAGTCTAACTAGGCCATGGTTACTCCACAGGCCAACCTATTAATCTAAAGAAAGCATAGATAAATGTAATATAATGTCAAAGAGGGATAAGTAAGCCACAAGTTGGCTAATACTATCCTCATACATGTGATAGGTTAGGGGCACAGCATGCCCTTCCCCTTCAAACCAATGTTGTCCTCAATGTTGAACAACTCTAGATGTTGTTGCAAAAATTCTTCACGTTCCCAAGTTACATCTTCACTACTTTGGTTTTTCCACTTGATCAAATATTCCTTAATCTCTCTGCTTCTCAACCTCTTAGTACGTGTTTGGAGGATCTTCTCTGGTTCAAAAATGACTCATCCTTCTTCATCTAGTTCTGGGAGATCTATTTGGGTGGAAACGTTTTTTCCAATGACCTTCTTCAAACAAGAAACATGAAATACTAGGTGTATGTGAGATGAATGAGGTAACTCGAGCTTGTAAGCCACACTTCCAATTTTTTGTAGAACCGGATAAGGGCCATAATACTTTAGAGCAAGTTTGTTGTCCTTTTTTTGTTGCTTCAAGGACATCTACTTGTAAGGCTACAAACAAACAAATACCCAGTCACCCACCTCAAAATGTTTCTCACTCCAATGTTGATTTGCTTGTTGCTTCATCCTATTTTGTGCCAAGGCCAAATTCTCTCTCAAACTAGCCAAAACCTCTTGTTGATGTTGAATGTGCTCTTCCACATCTCGAACCTTGGTGTGCACCTTTAATGAAGAAGTGATGGAAGGTGGATGGTAACCATATAGTGCTAGAAATGGAGATATTTTAGAATAGGTATGGAAAGATGTGTTATACCACCATTCTGTAAGTGGTAGCCATTTAACCCAATGTTCTTGTTTATCTGATACAAAACAATGGAGATACCCCTATAAACATTTGTTAACCACTCAGTTTGTCCATTAGATTGGGGGTGGTAAGATGAGCTATGAGCTAGCTGAGTACCCAAACAAGAAAATATTTTAGTCCAAAAATTACTAGTGAAAATAGGATCATGATCACTTACAATTATTTTTGGGGTTCCATGTAATTTGAGAACGGCTTCCATAAAAATAGCTGCGACTATACTTGCTGAAAATGGGTGTGAGAGAGCAAAAAAATGGGCATATTTTTAAAGCCTATCCACAATGACCAAAATAACATTCTTACCTTCATAACAAGGCAACCCAATGATGAAATCCATGTAAACATCCTCCCACCTTTGACTAGGAATTGCTAATGGTTGTAACAAACCTGGGGTCTTAACTATTTCACCTTTATTCTGTTGGCATATTAAGAATTCTTCCACAAACTTTTGTACATCTCCCTTGAGTCCTTCCCAAAATAATTCTTTCTTAATTATATGATAAGTTTTTAAGAACCTTGAGTGTCTCCCAAGTGGAGATGCATGTAAGTCTACAAGAATCTTATGCTTAAGCTCTGAATTTTTGCACAAGTATAGCCTATCCTTATACCATAGGATATTACCTTTCCATTCAAATTTGTTAGAGGATAAATTACCTTGCTAGAGATTCTAAATCAAAACCTGTGTATCCTTGTCTTGCTCCCATTTTAAGCTAGCTTCATCCACCCAATCTAATTGCAATATGGACATTACACAAAGTAATGCTTCTGTGGATGCATCCTATCTAGATAGTGCATCTACTACTACATTATCTTTACCCTTCTTGTATATGATTTCAAAATCATAACCCAACATTTTGGTTACCGATTTTTGTTGTTCCTCAGATGATAATCTTTGCTCCAAAAAGTATTTGAGACTATCATGATCCGTTTTCACCTTAAAGTGTCTACCCATCAGATAAGGCCTCCATTATTTAACTACATGAAGAATAGCCATCATTTATTTCTCATAGATAGGTTTTTGTAGATTCTTACCTTTGAATTGATGACTTTCAAAAGCAATGGGTCTTCCTTCCTACATTAGTACTACCCCCAATCCAGACCCAGAAGCATCACATTCAACAGTGAATATTTGTGAGAAGTCTGGAGTAGCCAAAACTAGAGTGGTGCACATAGATACTTTTAGTTTCTAAAATGCTTTGGTGGCATTATCATTCCAATGGAAAGCATCCTTTTTTAGCAATGTAGTGAATGAAGCTGCTATGCTTCCATAACCTTTTACAAATCTTCTATAGTAACTTATTAGTCCAAGAAACCCTCGAAGGTTTTTGAGTGTTTTTGGCATGGGCCATTCCATTATTGCTTTAATCTTCTGGGGATCAACTTTGACCCCTTCATGATAAATAATGTGACCAAGGTACTCTACCTCCTGTACTCCAAAAGCACATTTAGATGGCTTTGCATAAAGTTGGTGCTTCTCTAAAACTATCAACACCTATTTCAAATGTTGCAAATGTGCTTCCCATGTCTGACTATAAATCAATATGTCATCAAAGAAAACTAGCACAAACTTCCTTAAAAAAGGCCTAAAAATAGTGTTCATCAAGCTCTAAAAAGTAGATGGTGCATTTGTAAGACCAAATGGGCATCACTAAAAACTCATAATAGCCCTCATGTGTTCTAAAAGTAGTTTTATGAACATCTTCATCCTTGATTCTAATTTGATGGTACCCTGAGCAAAGATCTAATTTTGTGAAATAATTATCACCATGTAACTCATTAAGTAAATCATTGATTACTATAATAGGAAACTTATCTTTGATGGTGTACTTGTTGAGTTCCTTATAATCTGGGCACATCCTCCATGTGTCATCTTTCTTCTGAACCATGACCACTGGTGATGAATATGGACTTTGGCTATGCTTGATGATCCCTACCTCCAGTGTCTCATGGACCATCTCTTAAATTTCACTCTTTTGTGCATATGGATATCTATATGGTCTGATATTTGGTGGTTGACTACCTGGAATTAGGTGAATGGCATGATCATGTTCTCTTTTTGGTGGTAGTCCTTTTGGCATGGCCCCAAAAATAGATGAGTGGTCTTTTAGAATTATTTATAGATCAAGATGTGTAGATACTTGTGTGGGTTGAACTTCTATGGAGCATAATCATGCAATAATTCCCTCTGCCCCCTTTTTTAGCATCTTGGTCATCTGATGTGAACTAATAATTGTGGAGATTTTTCATGTAATCCATGTAGTTCAATTTTCTTACCTTCAGAATGAAAGCACATGAATAGTTCTTAAAAGTTCATCTCAATGGTACTTAAGGTTGTGAGCCATTAGACTCCCAAAACAATGTCTGTGTTACCCATGGGAATAGCAAACATATGAGAGTCAAGATTGTACCCACCCATAGTAAGCTTAATATTATGGCATTTTCTTGAATAATTAATTATGCCACCATCTACAATCATGACCTAAAATTTTGGTGCTGGGTAGATGAAATAGTTCAATCGAGTGGCCAACTTATGGTTTATAAAGTTATGTGTGATCCTTGAATCAATCAACACTATCACCTTCTGTTTCTTGAAAAAACCCACCACCTTAAGAGTTTGTGGAGTGCTAATACCTGCAAGTGCATGACAAGAGATTGTAGGTTGGGAATCTTTAGGTACCTCCTCTATATCTTCCTCATCATCATTAGAGGCATCATCTGCTTCTTCATCTTCATTTGGTCCCTAAATGTAGAATAAATTCTTCTCAACACATCTATGTCCTTTACTCCACTTGCTATCACAACTAAACATAATATTTTTGCATGCTTCTTTTCAATTTGTTGAGGGGTCAATCTAGTAGGTGGAGGAAATGTTGGTAATGATATGCTATGATCTTTGAAGTGAGTGAATGGCTGCTTCTTGTTGGCTATGAATTTTTCCTCAACTCTACGTGCTAGGATAATAGATTCAAAAATATTAAGTGGATTGAACATGCGTACCTCATGTTGAATGTGGTCCTTGAGTCCACCCAAAAATAGGTCATTCAAGTTTGCTTCAAAAATTGTCTCTACACGTAAGGATAGGTTCTAAAAATGATGAATATAATCCTTGATGGAGCTAGTTTGTCACAATTTTGCCAGTTGGTTGAAGTAATTCTCTATCACACTATTGCCATAGTGAAATTATAGCTCCTCTGTAAAAATTGACCAGGTGACATTGAGAGTCATCATTTTCTTTTGAGCACACAACCATCGATACCAAATGAATTGATCAGGTTCAAGATATAAGGATGCCATGGTAACCTTTTATCCAATTGGAATTTGATGTAGGTCAAAAAAACTCTCCATTTGGTTGAGCTAATTGAGTGGATCTTTTCCATCAAATTTATGCATATCCACCTTTGGTAATAGGTTCCTCTGTGGCCATGGAGTTAGATTTGAAGTAGATTGGTTAGGAGAACCACCCTGGTGGGTTTGTGAAATAGAGTTAGCTTGATGATTTGACTGATTAATATTCAAATGTATCATGATATCTCCCAAACTATCTTGTATGGATTGCATATTAGATTGTATGTCTTGCACCTCACTCTGAATGCCTTACACACTATAGTCAAGTTGGCTCACTTTGTGATCTATGTCAAAAAACCCTGGTATAAAAGGTCTATTACATCCCCCTTCTAACTCCATCTCATCCTTTTTAGGAGTTTTACTTGGAGTTTCATCACCCTTTCCTTGGCCCTGAGTTTGTGGACTTGCCATAAAAGGGTTTTATGATGTCGACCCTTATTGACACTTTTGACCCAACTTTGACCAAGTGATTTTGGAATTATTTCAGCCTCAAATAAAAATATACAAAGAACAAACTTTAGCCAATTTTTTCTAATATTTCCAAAAATGTAAACAACTCAGAAAAATTCTTTGAATTGTGCACTATAGAGAAATTTTATGAAAACCCATAAAATAGAGATAACTTTCAAAAAACAGATCCAAATGAGCTGAAATTTTAATGGAAGCTTAATTTTATTATTTCACACATCCAGTAAAAACTTTCTAGAGAAATTTAGAACCATTTTTCATATATCAAAAAATTTAAAAATTTAGTGTTTCACCCACAAGATTGCCCAAATTGCAGCTCTGATACCACTTGTAATGAAATTACTTTAAGAATTAAGTATAATAGTAGAATTATATCCAAATATGACTGAAATATATCTAAATATATGATAATAGATAAGCCACTTCGAGGGGGCAACCTCCACAAGCTTTAATAAGAGCAAAATTCACAATTTGATGATAAATGATTACCCACTACCTCATATATATAGTCTAACTAGGCCATGGTTACTTCATAGGCCGACCTACTAATCTAAAGAAAGCATAGATAAATGTAATATAATGTCAAAGATGGATAAGTAAGACACAAGTCAGCTAATACCATCCTCATACATGTGATAGGTTAGGGGCGTAGCAGGCCTGTTAAGCCTAAAGACAGAGATAAATAGGCCTATGAATATAATTTAGAGATCCTTTTACTCACTCCAAGATTGATTATTGATGGAGGAAAACTTATTAGAAGTTATATAATGTTTATAAAGGTTTTAAAATTGTAAATAGTTTCAAAATCATCTATAAAAAGGTTAACAACCTAACTAGACCTAAAATTAATGTAAATAGGCATATACAAGCAAAGTCACGTTTGAATGCAAGAGTAAAAGGAATACACATAAGATAGTGATATATAAATATGGATAAAAGTGTCATATGTTATTTATTAAATTACTTAAGTCCATTTTGAATTTTTTATCCATTTATAATTGAGGAGAAGACCTCAGATACTAACAAGGTGCTCACTTTCTCACACATGCCTATACATGTAAGTTGGGGATATACGTCTAATTTATGGCTATTAAGGGGTTGAGAATAAATGAAAAAGTGAGTAATAAGGATGTATTAATGTTTTCATGTTATAATAATCTCATTTGGAGGCATAAAAACACCAAACCCATTCTTAGAGATACTTAATCCTAGTGAAACACAAACCCTTAGCATGACTGTGTAAGATAGGTAGAGGGCCAGAGTCATAGTTTAAGGACTTTAAGGAAAATATAGAAGATAAAAACATATGAGATGAGGGTATTATAATGATATTTAATCCCTCTAAGTCACCTACAACCCCAAAACTAAGTCAAGGCTAATTAGGCCTAAAATCATGTCTTAGGCCTTAAAACCTCACCACTACCTTAGGGTACACTCATAACTTCCTAAGAAAGTTTAACAATAGGATTAAGTATAGGAAGATATTCAAATCCATAAGAAATATATTTTAGGCATGATAATGCAATAATAAGGCCATATTAATCTCAAGAACCTCCTCAAGCTACCATAATCTTGGAAAATTAATTTGAGTTATTGGTTCAAGTGCTTGTATCTCCCACCATAATATCACTAAAATAAATTGATCCAAGGGGATTTTTTAAACCCATATGGACTCAATATCCATGCTATAGGGAGTTTGTTTTAGGTTCCTGAGTTTATGAATCATTGATAAGACTGATGATAGGTCCAGAAGTCTTGTAAAGAACTCATAATCCACCATCTTGTACTTGTATCTCCACACATAAGCTGCATGGGAACCAAAAAATTTCAAGAGTATTAGGAGGGTCTATAGAATAAATATATATGGCCATAAGTTTGGGTTTGGATATCTATTCTTTATGAACTATATTTAAGATTGTATACATCCAAAACCCTACTTAAACCTTTAGACAGACTAGTCATGAGAAACATGAAATTTTCTTGCATTCAAACACTCATTAATGACCCTAGAAACACTTGAAGCACCTATTACATGTAGAGGAAACCCTATTCATGGTACTTTCTTGTCTCAAAAAAGTGTTCTTTTTTAAGGAATTAGGTATAAAACATGTTGTGGAGATCTTTGAGAAGATTCTAATCATTGAAGGTGAAGGTTTGAGACTTATTCTATCTTTTAAAATCCAAAAATTTCCAAAAACCTACCTATAAATGCATTTACAACTCATCTCCAAATATCCAACCTATAGATATGAAGGAAAAGGTGACCTATTCACCTAGTTTAGCAAGGTTTTAGTTTTATTTTGACTTATTAAGGACTATAATACTAAGCCATTTTTTTTCACTCATTATTTTAAGGTCTCATATAGGCTTTCATGGCCATCAAATGCAAATAGTTAGATAACTAGGTGTAATTAGACTAGTAGACCTACTTGGTAAATAAGGAGGCAATAAGTTGGCATAGAGGGATAATGAAATCACTCAATGTGGATATATTATGGCTAGTAACTGATGCATTAAATGAGACAAGTGCACATTCCATGGTCATAATGGAGAAAGAATTTTGTTTCTTGACATGGTCAATATGCTCAAAAGAAGAGTAGAATATTTTATAATTTATGATTGACTAATTACATCTCATTAATGTTGTAACTATTAGGAAAATGAGGTATTTGACCAAATAAGGGTGTATACATGCCTTGGGAGAGGCTTAAAAATTCAACCAAAACCTCCAATACCCCACCTCAGTATCTAAAGGGTCATTGAAGAGCAACAATGTATGAAGAGAGTTAGAAAAGGAGTACATAACTGATTTCAACTACATTTTGAATTGACTAGTCATTGATGACCCCTACTTATCTCCTCCATGTAATTATCCCCCTCTTTATCTTCCCTTTTTTCAACCTTTATGTGAAATAATTTTGTATAGGAGTCCTTAGTATAAGAAGATTCAATCATTTGTATTGCTTACTACTATTGGTAGAGGTCAAATTGAGTGGATAAATGATTACATTGGTACATAACAACCCCTTATATTAGGTTTACCTTATTTAATTTATATCCCTTATCACCCCAAAATTAATAGGTCTTAATAAATTGAGCCAAATAGATGCACCAGCGGAGCTATCCCCATAATCTAGTGGTATGGATCAATGATAAGGTAACCCACAACCTTTAGGCCATTCTCATATTATTCCAAGTTTGAATCATAATTTAACAATATCCTTGACATGGTAATTGTATAGATAACAAGTATCATGACCCATTTTTCAATATGGCTTTAGAGATGTAGTTTTGACATAATAAACTTTAAAGGATCAACTTTTACAATAACTGGTGTTACATTATTAATCATAGAGTGTCATAGATTTTGAGTAAAAAATACATCATCCAAATCATTTATTTTTGATATTTTATTAATTTCATAATCAAAATGTTTACAAATAATTTATTAAATAACTCACTCTTTATGTTTATCATCATGTTGTAATAAGAGTGCACTATGTGCATGATCTGTTACTGAGAGGTAGAGGAGAAGTGGCATGTCAAGTGTTGGTAGTACTAGTATAGGTGGTTTCAAAAATTATTGTTTGAATGCATCAAATATTTCTTAACATGTTATATCCCATTAAAATTTTGTATCCTTTTTAAGTAATCTATCAAATGATCAAGTCTTATCTGCTAGTTGTGCCATAAAATGACACATTTCCTTAATCTTACCCTATAGGGAGAGAAGTTGATCTAATTTCATAGGAGGAGGCATGTCCATTATAGATTAGAATTTATTTGGGTTAACATAGATACTATGTTAGGATATTATGAATCTGAAGAGTTTACCAGATGAAATCCCAAAGATGCATTTCTTAGGATTTAGTTGTATATTGTACTTTCTTAATCTTTTTATAATCTCCCATAAATCTACTACATCATGTTGTCACTCTTTTTATTTTGCAATCAAAACATTGGCATAATCTTTAACTATCTTGTAAATGATATCATGAAAGATATGGTTCATTTTTCATTGAAATGTTACTCCTACCTTTTTTAATCTAAAATG
The DNA here is from genome assembly GCA_037957365.1 of Torreya grandis. Classification (NCBI taxonomy): domain Eukaryota; kingdom Viridiplantae; phylum Streptophyta; class Pinopsida; order Cupressales; family Taxaceae; genus Torreya; species Torreya grandis. The sequence goes on along the minus strand of JARHVA010002789.1, from coordinate 301,960 downwards.
CATGACTATATAGAAGATAGTGCCCCATGGTGTGGTAAAAGAAGTTTTTTCTTGGTATTCCTCAATGATATTTATTTAATTATAATTGGTATAACCATCCATGAAAGATATCATTTCCTATCCTATTGTGGAGTCCAATATCATATCAATGTTGGGTAGAGGAAAATCATCCTTAGGACATGCTTTGTTTAAGTCTCTATAATTAAAACAACATCAAAGTTTTCCATTAAGGATTAATAAGTAGGACATGTTAGAAACCCACTAGGAATGAGTAATTGGTTGAATGAAACTAGCATCAAGGATCCATTCGATCTCATCTTTGACTAAAAAAGCCAACTTGGGGTGCATTTTTTTAATTTTTTATTTAACTTGCTTTACATCAGGATATATTTTAATCTTTATACCATGATTGAGGGATCAATGCCAGGAATATAATAATAATCCCAAGCAAAAACTTCATGTATTTCCTTTAAAATATTAATAATATATGTATCTTCTTCTTTACATATGGCATCAACCAACAATATGATGTGAGGATCAGTATTAATGCCATAATTAAAATTAACTATATATTCATTAAGTAACTTATATTGATCAATAATGCATGATATTTTAGGGTTAATATCATTTGTGTCAGGTGAAATTTTATCAAAATTATCTAAACACTCACCAAAGTATGCCTTATAATTTATGGAATGAGAAAACATGTTCTTATGATGGAAGGGATATTCTCATATTCCCCCATAAATTCTAAGAGACCCTCATCATTAACAAGTTCATTAAAATTAGGTAAATACAAAGAATCTATATCATTGATAAGATAGGGGTAAACAATTAAAATAATTGAAACATGATTTTATGTATTATCTAACCCTAGAATGGGTAGACAAAACACTATATGTTGATAATCATGGTGAGTGTACTTGACATTAGATGTGTTATTTTTATATGCAAGTCCTTATTTGCTTTATTGATCATATGCCTCCAAAGGATTAAGGATTCTATGTTCATCATTTATTAGGTTTTTTCATGTGTAATCCATTTTTTGGAAATATATAAATGCAAAGGGGGAAGTGAATCTAGTAACATGTACTCTAGATATGTCTGATGGAGTTATATTGGAACTCTAAATAGTAGAGTGGAGGGGTGTTGTATAAAAATACATGTGAGGAATATAATTTTATGAAGGCTATGATTTTTGAAAATATTTTAATGGTTATTGATCCATAGGGAATGTTTATTTATGGCTTTTGCAGTTAAACTATAATTCATGTAAATTGGATCAAACTATGTGCATATAATGAATCCAAGGCTTTCCAAGCAAGATATTATAATTAAGATCATTAAGCATAACTTGGTATGTCATAGGTAATGTTTTAGTTCCAAATTAAATGTTTCATGTGATTTCACCCAAACATTTGTTTGGAATACAATCAAACCCTTATATGTTCATATAAGAAGGATCCAAACCCCTATCATGTATATTAAGAATCTAGAGAAAAGAGATATTATAAATGTTTAACACTGATCCATCATCAACTAAAACATGTCTGATACCCACCTCATTAATTTTCAATGCAATGTAGAGAGTTAGTTGTAAATATATGATGTGGTGAGCTGGGATATCTTATTTTTCAAATGAAATATATTATTTGGTCCATTTCATAGTACTAATTATGGAATCAACATAAGTTGGCTCTATTGTGTGAGGCACTTTAGTATCATGAAGTGATACATCCAAAATGTATTTATATGTGTTAGAATGTCATAAGAGATATAAAATGGACATAGTGGCTAAAAAAACACTCCTTTGGTTGAAAAATTATAGCCATGGGTTTTAATAGCCTACCATACTTCAGGGCCACATGTGGACATCATAATACGGACCATAGGTGATACAAAACTCAAAAGTTTTGGTTGAAATATAATTGAGAAAATAAGAACAACACAATTCAAATAATGTTATCTCTGAAAAGAGATGTTTTATTTATCAAAATTACAGACCCAAACATATGCTTATCTCTGTGAAGAGATGTCTGATTTTCTATTTTGGGTTACATCTTCATTTATACATGTTTTGAAGGTGTGGAGAGGATATGGAAGGTTTCCAATCTTGAGGGAGATGAACTGGTTACACTTCCATGATTTACAATAATACAGAATTCGAGGAATTACTATTTTTAGACTGCATTATTAAAATTGAAATTTAGGACACTTCCATTGGGTTTTAAGGGGTCAAACTTCATATAGAAGATCTCCATGCCATCTCAAGATGTTCCCCTCATTATTATCTTTCCAACGGTTCAAATAATGAGTCAATTAGAGCTACAATGCAAAAGTTATGGCTCCCAGATGTTTTGCCATCAAAGGGGGTGGACCCATCACCCGAATTGTCATCTAAATTATTATCCAGATCATTCCTCCCTCCTTGAGAAACAATGGTCCCCATTGCATCAAGATTTTTCATCAAGTGTGGTAGTTTTACTATGATTTGATTCCCATTGCATACCTGATTGTTCACCATTTCCTTGAAAGGATCAGATGTCTCAGTGTCATCTACCATTTGAAGTCATTTGGAATGAACAGGTGGAAAATTTGGAAGCTTTGTTGTTTCCCACCCAAGCTTCTTGTAGCCTGACCTCGTCCTTAGGATCATACACTCTCAAGACAAACCACTCTGATACCACTGATCTAAAACTTGAAATCTTTGGTTGAAAGATAATTCAGAAAATAAGAACAACACAATTCAAATAATGATATCTCTGAAAAGAGATGTTTTATTTATCAAAATTACAGACCCAAACATATGCTTATCTCTGAGAAGAGATGTCTAATTTTCCATTTCAGGTTACATATTCATTTATACATGTTTTTAAGGTGTGGGGAGGATATAGAAGGTCACCAATCTCGAGGGAGATGAATTGGTTTGACTTCCATGATTTACAACAATACAAACTTTGAGGAATTAATATTTTTAGAAACTTACTATTTTTAGACTGCACTACTAAAATTGAAATTTAGGACACTTCCATTGGGTTTTATGGGGTAAAACTTCATTTAACAGAGCTCTATGCCATCTCATGATGTTCCACTCATTATTAGCTTTCCAACGGTTCTAACGGTGAGTCAATTGGAGTTACGGTGCAAAAGTTATGGCTCCCGAAAGTTCTGCCATCAAATGGGGTGGACCCATCACCTGAATTTTCATCCGAATTATTGTCCAGATCAATAGGGTTTACTATGGGCATAAATCTAGTAGTAGAGGTGAGATAGTATCTAGATGTGTAAGGTTGAGAAGTAGGATGGATAAGTGAAACCAATAATGTTCTATTATGTCTAAGAGTATTAGGTAAGGAATCAAAGTGAACTAGAGAGCATAAATCATCTAAAGAATACTTGTTAATTTTAGGTAATGTATTTGGTATATTAGGTAATATATCAACATGTGTTTAAGGATTTAATTCTTAATTGAAATCCAAATAAGAGAAAAATAATATGTGAGATAAATAGTAAATCACGGCACACAATTTAAATGATATAATTCATCATGTATACATTTGTTTATGTCTTCTTTGAGCTCATTCTGAATGAAAGGAAACAAGCATGCAAATGAGACTATTAGACTTTGCATCAAAAAATGATAAATTATTATGTCATTATTATCATGATTATAACAAATAAAAACTAATATATATATATATATATATATATATATATATATATATATATATATATATATATATATGGATATAAAATCTAAATATTTGTCATATAAGGTTGTAAAAATAAACCCTAAAGGTAGTCTAAGCTTAGGGTTGGTGTGATGTTTGAAGTTAGGTTCACCAAATGACATAATTTTATAGGGTTATGGATTTTAAGCCCTAGGTTGTTAGAAGGGTTGAGTATAGTAAATCAGGATGATAATAAGAAATAAATACATCCACTAATTTATAATATAATTGAACTAGTTTGACCTTTATAAAAATAACAATAAATGATATAAATAACTACTTAGAAATTAATTGAGACAGAAGATCTAGAGGTAGTAAACTAGGATAGGATCTGATTTGAGTTTTATAAATAGGATTTAGGTGTCAAAACCCTTCTTATTAAATAACACCCTAACTAGATAGTAAATCCAATGGATCTAGTGTCCTTATTTTGGCATTACTATCCTTTGTGTAAAAATATGTTGAGATTATAGGTGTACTTGTGTCTAAGTTTATCAAGCTTGTTTTTATGCACACAAGTTTTAATTCCCTATCGGTGACCTATTTTAATTGATATTCCATGTAAATATTAGACTTCCATGTTGTTAGGAAATCTTATTGGTACAATTTCAAAAGTTTGGTGTTAATAAGGTAGGTTGGACATCCTCAACACCCCACTATGATGAGAGTTTCATACATACCTATAATATTATGTGGGATCAAGCCCAATGTATATCTCCCACCTAAGTGTTAGTACACGTGTAAGTGAATTTAGAATGAATTCCATCTTGAGTGACTTGAGTGTGCTTGATACTATAAATATAAGTAATATAAGCTTAGGGATGTTGTAGATGGATATTGTCATAAGTATGGAAAAATAGGGATTAATAACCTTGATTTTACACAACTTGTTATGGGTTAACTTGTGTTATTTGTATCTCATTTGCATCTAGTGAATAATGAGATAAAATTAATGTATATATATTATTTTAGTTCTTATGCAAGTGTTGAAAGAGGTATAGTCTAACCCTAGGTGGTTTTTGATTTGAAAATATATCCATTGGTGGCCAAAGGTGGGAAAAGGACAATAGTGCCAAAACTGGGACACTAGTGCTATTAGTGTTACCTTCCAAGTTATGGATTTAGTGTCCAAGTGGAATAACTTGAGGAACTAGGGGACATGATGCTAAATTGAGGGTCTAAGATTTATTTAGAGATGTTTATGGATGCATTTATCATTCATAAAGGCTAGATAAGTGTCTAAATAGGCCCTAAAATAAATCTAGGGCTAATTTATAGATGGGTGGTCTCAAGTAACACTATTATCACTCAAGTGTCATTTTTAGATGATTACACTTATATAGGGATATACAAATACTTTGAAATTAGTGAAAAGGATTATAGGGCTATTTATAAAAGTAATATATAAGATTTTCAAATAGTTTAATTCTTTTTATATATGTGTTGGCAAATCTCTGTGTTTGTGTTATCCTCTTTCGCTATTTGACCATGAGAACTACATAGGAATCAATTCACCATGGTTTCCTTATTATAACATGTCAATAATAAACATTCTATTTTTTAATTGAGTTATAATAATATGTATCTAAGTATTTTAAACTAAAATTTGAATTATCATATCATGCATGATGCCACCATTCTAAGCAAATTATTATGAATATGTGCTAAACTGAGTAAAAAGTAGTAATTTATAACTAAACATAAGAAAACCTAAACTATAGCTATTATACTTTTCTATCCAATCTATAATTTCCTAAAACTACGGCTACTAGACAATTGTGTCATATCTCAGACAATAGTAGTGGTGGAACTAATGTCACACTTTGAGTGATAATGTCCAACTATATTGATTTCTTTGCAATTAGAAAGTGGTCTCTATTTGACTATTTCCCACTGTGTTTTCTTAAAAACGATTTCTTTATTATATTCCCATATTTTGTAAATTATACTTGAAGTGCATTCAAATAACCTTATCTCTATGACAAACCTCTATGAATTCCCCCTTAAAGGGAGTTATTTAAACTATGTAATGATTATCCTCAAAATAAAAATATTTATAAAATGTGTGATAGGTCGATCATATATTATATCTACATAATATAATTTGAATGCGTAACATTATAATGTAAGATAATATAAGCATAGGTTTTTACTATATGACTATGTTAGATCTAGTATTCACAAGGATGTAAAGATAGATATAATAATAATAATAATGTGTGTGTGTGTGTGTGTGTGTGTGTGTGTGTGTGTGTGTGTGTGTGTGTGTGTGTGTGTGTGTGTGTGTGTGTGTGTGTGTGTGTGTGTGTGTGTGTGTGTGTGTGTGTGTGTGTGTGTGTGTGTGAATAAGAAATATGAGTAATAAACTAAGTAATTACCTAGGGGGATGGAGCATGATGTCCATCATGGCATCCAAATAGGAAGGGGAGATGCATTAGGTCCCTCATGCCATATAAAACTAGAGTGTTCAATAAATAAGAGACAAGTGTCATGGCCATGATGCATATATATAAGTATACATACAACACACATGAGGCATGTAAAGTAGTCCATGGGCACAATACAAGGGATTTGGGAACATGTCACTAAATTTTAGAAATCAAGACATACAAAGACATGTTCAAATGTCTACATATGCAAACAAGAAGTAAGCTGGATTAGAGTCACATAGAATGACATGTTCAAATGTCTACATACACAAAAAAAGGCACACAAAAGGACATGGGCACATGTCCAAATCATACATTCAATGAAAGGAAGTGTTGTATAATCATATAAAAATGGCATATTCAAATACCCTTGAATAGAATAATCATATAGACACAATAAATTATAAACTAAGAAATCGAGAATTGAAATTTTACATGAACATGTGGTACAAACCTGTTTTACAAAATGAAATATAATGGTTGTTGGAAGAAATCACGGTGTTAAATATTACTTGTGAAAAGGTAATTAATATGAGATACGTATAGTGAATTATGATCAAAACCTAAATTATAAACCCCTAATATAGCATGAATATCTATAATGAAAAGCTAAACTATAGTGAATTTATCAAAAAATAGAGAAAAAGGAAGGGTAGGGTAGAAAGAAAGATGTTTTTATCTTTAGTATAGATGTTATGACAAAGCTTAAATTTCATCAATACATTAACTCAAACCAATATATGACATGAAATTTTAGAGGAACATATCCTATCATATACAAGGAAAATGCCTAAGGATAGTGAAACAATGCAAATAAGAAACCATATTCAATTTAAAGATTTACTTTCATAGGAAAATTGAATTAGCACATATTCAAAGAAAATAATGAAAAATAAATGAATCTAAGTCCTTTCAATCAACATAGCATAATCTCAAATTGATAACTCTGTATTAACATGTACACGTCCATAATCCATGAAAACCATTCAAATATGAACATCAAAACAAATAACTAAGGAAGTAGCTATGATAACAATCACAAAAAAAAATTGAGACAAAATTTACAGAATTCCTTTGCTTGTATTGATTGCTCCAAAATTTACATAATTTTTTGTCTATAAAACTCCATACCTTTACAAATGATAATTAGCCAAGTGTCAAGTATAGCTATCCTTATATAACATTATAGAATTAGACACTTTACAAGTGGGCTAACCTATAATCAATGTGAATTACAAGATGCACATGATTTTATAAAATTATATTCTCTTTCAAATGATAGACATGTTTTGTTACAAAAATAATATAATAAATCAACAAATTTGAATTTAAGAGTCTCCTCCAGTTGTAGTCTTCTACTTTTGTCTAGGAACTTCATTGATTTATCATGTTGTTAATTAATTAGTCTAGAATTAATGATGGGATCCATTAAAATATCTTCTTCCTGATCCACTAGACCTTTGAAATCCTTATTACTTTTGTCTAACTCTTCCATAATACTCATAACAACACCGATTTTCTCTTCTATAGATTGGATCATGTCTAAGATCCTTTTATTATCTACCCTTATTTTTCCTTTGTTTTGATTATTTACTTCTTCCATGAATTGAGTAGCTATATGTTTGAACTCCTCATATATTATCAAGCCAAGGGGATTAAAGGTAGTTGGGTCTTTGATCATGCTACCTAATATATGCACCATTCTATTCTCTAATTTTTAATATTATTTAGAGGTGTTCTCCAAGCCCTCAGAACATTTATTCACATCCTTGATATTATCTATCAATATTACCATAGCCATATTTAGATGTGCCAAGCTGACTATTTTAAACTCAAGAATTTGACCATCCATCAATACATTGACCAATTCCTTTACCTTATTATTAAAGCATGTTATTGACTGACTTTTTGTGCAACCATGGTATTATATTTTCTCACCATATATTGTTTAGAATTTATTGACTTCAAGGAAATGAATGCATCATAATGATTGTTTCAAACTTATCAACCATATCCCATAGAAAAAATAGAATGGACTACTCCTCTAGGTTATTATTTTGTTACTTTATCCCTTTAATAATGACTTATGACATATCTGACTATGCTTAAGCCAAATTCAAGATATATTCCTTAGATATTAGATCTTGAACATGATTTTATCATTTCTCCTATGTCAAATTAGTCAAGGGATCTGCCTTTGATATGTAACCTCTTCACCACCTTGCATGACTATTTTATCAGTCACTATTTGTAAACTAGTAGTCTCTAGATCAAATCTAAACCCAACTAAAGATTGGGTTACACGAGGAACTCATATTTATACATGTTCTTGGGTTGTTGACTAACTTGGGGTAGTTAATTAAATTACCTCTTCATCTTATAGAGAAATGATCTATGGATTTAATTCCTACTACAGATGGATGTTGGTAGCATTCACCATAGCCCATGGATGATGAATCATAGGGAGCTTTTCTATCCCTGGTTTGTAAACAAATCATTGAATAATAGGTGGAACATATAATATGTTTTCCTCGCTAAAAAATTTACTTCACTCAAAGGATGAATGATGATTATATTTGGTTTATTTGTATTTGGAAAAATGGGAGTTTCATCTTTCCTTTTAGGAGTGCCAATAACTATCAAGTCCAAGGACTTTCCCTTATCTTTCTTAATTTCCTCATCCTTTACCTCTTCATCTAAATCTATACCATAAGTCATAGATAAAATCCTAACTACATATTCAATATATTCATTATGATCCAATGTTATCATATGTACCTCCTATTGACATATATCTTTCTCTAATATTCTTGAAGATTCAAGAATTGATGAACTAGAATCAATTTCATTTGGCCTTATCTCCTTAGGCCTATGCTCTTCTAATTTATTTCTAAATGGAAGCTTAGGAGGACCAAAATCAACCAAGTGTTACTGCATAGGGCCTAGTTGCCACATGTCCTAAATTTTTGGGTCTCTTTAATCTAGATTCAGGCTTTATGTTGTGCTCCTTCAATCTTTAAGTGACTTCAAAATAGGAGGATTCCTTGGTTTATATATGATTATATGAAACATGATCATGATCATATGGAAAATTTAAGATATCCTTGAGCTTCAAATTTTATTTTACTCTTTCATAAGGGTCCCATTGTCTAAGGTCATCCATTTTTAGGTTGAAAGACAACCTATTCTTTGATGCATACTCAATATGATCCCACTATCTAAATATATTCTTACCAGTTTCCATGTGAAAAATGTGTAAGATTACCTTAATCTTAGTTATAAAAAATCAATCTATACCATTGAAGAGTTAGTATGTAACCTCTTCTTCTACTAGTTTTCAAGGTACATGAATTGGCAATTTGAGGGGAGCATGTTGAGTTCCCTCAATAGTTATAACTATTCAATCAACGTACAACCATATGTCCCCCATTACTTCAATGAAATTATTGATCAATGGACTAACTCTCATCATTAGAATCCCATCTATGGTTTCACTCAATGCAGGGTAGACACAATCACAAATAAATTAGATGTGGTCTCTATAATTATATATGTGAAACTTGGAATAATATTTTGAAATAGTTTGGATACCACTTGAAGACCATTCTCTCTAGTTGGGATTTTTTATGGTCACACACAAGGCATCTATTAGGTCAGATATCATATAAAACCCAATCCTATTCTTATTCTTAATTTCCTATATTTGCCTATTTAGGGAAATATTGATTGTCTCACTTAATGGAGGAACCATTACCTTTTCAATAATGAAATACACCATGGGGACCCACATTGGATATACATATGTTGTAGTTGGATACCCATACAACTATTTTAGCATGGTCATGACCATCCTAACTCTAGGTCTAAATTGAATCATTGGGATCTTCTTAGCAAGGTCCATAATAACTTGGCTTCCTAATTCCAATGACATAGCTAGGATATCCATCATATTATTCATCTTAGCCCAAGAATTAATAGATGTTAGGTCAATATAAGGTTTAAATAGTTTATAGTATGATTCAAATGCAATTGGGGATATGTAATTAATTTTATTATGGTTATGTTCATTTATTAGCATACCCTTATCTATTTTAGCTACCTTGAAAATTGGACCAAGAACATCAATGCAATGAAGTACCTCTAGTTTTATAGTATCATAGTGTAGTATAGTCATTTGAATGGCCACAATGTCATCATGGAGTCACCTTTTTGGGAGGATATTCTCTTCTCCCCTAGTTATAACTTGCTAGTTATCAATTATCAAAAATAGTTTTGAGAAATTGCTATCCCTTGTGTTTAAAGAATTAGATAAAAATTTTGTGTCCTTGAACACACAACCCTTGGCATACAATGTTAAATATAACTCAACCTCCTAATTTTAAATAGGTTTATCTGTCACCATTACCATAATTTTGATTGAATTGTGCTTTCACAAATAATAATCCCACTATCTCATCTTAAGCATAGTGAATCCATAGATGAATTAAGGATTTACATATGTTTTAAGGATTCTTAAAGGTTTAAGTAGAGCATTAATGGTGGTAATTTCATTTGAAATATGAGATTTGGTACCTTAGATTACATTTCAATTACATATTTATACCTTCCTCATCCTCATTATTGATAAGATATTTAAATATGATGTGTTTCAACTATATGTCATTGCCATGTCATAATGTCCATTTATTTAAAATGTGACCATTATTTATTTTATGACACATGTCATCCTCTCATGAAATCTTGATGTGTAATTAAATATGCACCATTGATGTCTTTTAGAGTTTCTAGGCCTTGACTTCATCATGGGCCATTGATATTATTTATGAGCTTATGAGATCATGTTATGTGACACCATATTGTGCAATCCAAGCTCTTTCAAACAGTCCATTGCTTTAATGCTTTTGTAACACATGTCATATCTTTGTGTGATCTAGACTCTTTGACTTACTCTACACCATTGATCTTGATATGCAAGATTGGATTCATGCTATTGATATTTAATGTGTAGGATTAAATGAACTTCATTGATCCTTTGAATAAATTATCAAATGCAGACCATTGATTTGATTGATCACTCACTGAGATTGTAACACATGTCACTCTTATATCCCTTCTTAGCATCATTGACTTTCTAAATTTTTCTCATTATTAGATCCTTGATTTGTATCTAAAATGATGACACTTTTCACTCTTGTGTTTGATTTTAGAAACCTTTGACATATTGAATCTATACTCACTATAGATATTCAAATGCATTATGAAATGTTCACTATCAATCCTTGGGATTAACATATTAACTTTAGATTTTCATGTGGATTGTTGATCAAAATGTGTATGTTGAAACATACACCATCGATATTTTATATGGGGGGAACTTTGATTAATTCGATCAAGGAATCATATGTGCATCATTGATCTTGTACTTGAGCTCCTAACATTTTTCCATTTGGTGATCTATCATTTAATTTATTCTCGTGAGAAACAAAATCAACTAAGGGTTTAAAAATATAGAGATACTTAGGATAAACATCATATTAAGGTTTTAGTTGTGTTAATAAACATGATTAGAACATAGGTTAAAATTTAAATTAGGTCTAAGATATAAAAAATGATCACACATAAATTTGAATTCATTTCAAAATAAAAATTAGGATAAAACATTTAGACTAATGTTTTAATTCCCATTTTAACATGAATTTAATCAATACACCAGGGACCAAAGGTTAATCAATAAAGGGCTAGATTATCATTTAAATCATAAAACCTTGAACATTGTTAATTGAAATGGAGCTCCTTTAAA
>JARHVA010002789.1:252500-285000 GCA_037957365.1 Torreya grandis | reverse complement strand
AGTAATTACAGTGCTAAAATTCATGCATATATAATGTTTAATTGATTTTGTGGGTGTTAAAAGAGGTGTAGGTCAAACCTAGGTGCTTGTTGGCTTGAAAATATATCTGTTAGTGGCCAAAGATGGGAAAGGGAAAATAGTTCCCAAATTAGGACACTTGCACCATTGGTATTACTATCCAAATTATGGTTTTAGTGTCTATGTGGAAGAACCTAAGGCACTAGCATTCAAGATGCTAAACTAAGGGTTTGGGACTATTTTAGGGATGTTTAGGGATGCATTTGGCCCACATTATGGTTGGATAAGTGTCTAAATAGGCCCTTAGATAGGTTTAAAGACAATCTAGTGATAGGTGGTCTCAATTAACACTCTTATCACTCAAGTTTAATTTTTATATTATTACAGAAGGCTTCCAACACTCATTTAATTATTAGACTAATTTAATATCAAAAAATTGTAGTTATAGCAATATAGATTTAGAAAGAGACAAAATTTCAACAATTACACTTAGTGAATAATAATTTGTATTTGCACACTAATCAAAACATAAACATCAAGTAATATTAGCACTATTAATTCTATAAACACATAACCATAATGTTGACATTACCATCTAGTTATCCATTTGGCCAAAATTTCAATCATCTAGTTAGGAATATAACATAACATTGGGATGCATACTTTTCCATTTAAAATAAAATCAATAACATTCCAAAAATAAACTTAACCATGCATTTACATAGTATATAATCCAATTATAATCTTTATTTTATAATTAAAAATATAAGCCAAAGAATTAAAATAATGATTAAACTATGATCTTTCCTACCAATCCAGAGCTAAAGAACCTAGCACAATTTATAATGTAGTCCCTCTACAAAAAGATAAGAATAACAAAACAAATTGCATAGACATAACCATAAAGGGATTTATTTATTTGTTCATACATTAATCTCCATATTGATATGGATCAAACAAACCATATGACTAATAATATGCAAGTAATACCAATGGATTCCTATTCCAAACAAGTTAAGTTAGATATACAATTATTAAAATTCAAGCCAACCACTATACAATTTTTTTCGAGCAATAGCCATTCAATAATAAACTTAATCCTTCATTTAAAACATTTTAAATTACCTATGTTACCTTTATTGATCTAGGTATTAGCTAGACCAAATAGTAATAGGAAACATATGATAATTGAGAATTTAACTTTGAATTACTCATAATTTTTAAAACCTTAATCATTTTTCCTAATAATTTATAAATTTTACATGCATTTAAAAGAATACATCAATATATAATTACATTTCTAATGGCCATCCAAGATAGATTACTAATTTAAATACACTGAGAGAATAATGATTATTTAAAACTTAATCCTAACTAATATATAGGATTTAATCTAACTAAAGTAATTAAACATAATTATTATTATAAAATAAGCATTCTAAGTTAACACTAAACTCTAAGCAACATGAGAATATCTTATAATGTAAGAAATTAATGAATTAATGACTTATAATAAAATTAATAATGAATTAGTGAATATAACTCTTAACTATTGAAAACAACTTCCAAAATTGAAATTAAAGCATAAGAGCATCCCCATTAGGAACATGCCACTGAATCAAATCTGAAAAAAAGAGAAGTTTACTTCTAGTAAAGTAACTCCTCATGAAGAAACAAGATTGATCTTGGAGAAAGAACATGAGATTATGCCATGAGATTAAATCTATGGGTAAAAATGGAAATAATAGCCACAAGATAGAAAAAAAATTAGGAAATTAATCATGAATGAATCATTTCAAGGAAAAGGACAATAAAACAAGTGAAAAAATTCCATTGGAATATTCATGTATCCCAATAAACAATCTACTAACATCTCACAAGAGCTATCTCACATCAAAGTAAACCAAATCCATTCAACAAATTCAATAATGCCTCACTCAAGGAGTTCATTAGCATTTATCTTAAATAAGATATTTGCAATAAAAGAATCTTATAATTAATCAAAAGATAAAGTTCAATCTTACATCTGTATACTAGAGTATCTCAACATAATATCATCAATAACCAAAAAAGAGACTTAAGGATTTAGTTCACAACATCCTGTAAAACCTATAAAAGCACAACCAAACTCACAGTACTACCAAAAATATCCTCAAGAAATGAGCATATATTAAACATGCCTTTAAACAAATAATCATAATAGATTATCTTTTTGTGTTTTAGACCCCAAAATTAATACAACTAAAATTACCCTAACCACCATTCTCTATTATTAAAACACTCAATAATTATTAACAAAAAAAATTCAAATGTTAAAGTCTTAATAAATAGACACCTAGATTGATGCAAAAGAAAGTGAAACAATTTTATATACCATTCCAATAATAGTTAGGTGAATAGATTAATTTTCTTACCATGACCTATCTGGGTCACAACTTTTAGTGGGATTGAGTTACCACTAAAATATTTAAGAAACATAAATTAAAAAATAAAATTTAAAAGACCTTACCCAACTAGGGTTTTTTAACTAAGAAGAGCTTTAAGTATTTACACAGGTTGAACCCAAAGAGGTAGGAAAATACGAACGTGAAAACAATAAGTCTCAACCTGAATACCAATATGTATTTAAACATTAATAGCATTATTATTATTAACATTTCGAATGATTGGAAGGAGACTACAAGTTCACTATGAAGTTTTTATGACTTAAGAGTGAACTAGTAATGTTTATAACCTCAAGAGGTTACAAGGAGGAAAACTATATTTATAGTTCTTTCCATATTCCAATTTTTAAAGAATTACATGGAAAAAAATTGTCTCTGTAGGTAAGAAAAAATTGTGAATTCCCTCTTATTTTCTTCCAACCACGATATAAAACCAACAACCTTTTCCTTATCTATGAAGATCCTATTTTTTTCTCCTTTCTTCCATTAATGGCCTACATAAACAAATACACCATTAACTCATCTTAAATCACCATTATCACCCTAGGGTTTTGTCCCATAAAGCTGTTTTGAACTAAGAAATCAAATATTATCTAACACTCTATTCCCATGCTCGAGAGATGAGTTGAGCAACACAACCAATGATACAAAATTGATCAAAACCTAAAATCACATCAACCAAATATTACTTCATGATTCTTAGGGGTAGGTCAAAAGGCCCACAATTCCATTAGGCCATCATGAATACCATGCCATGATATAAAAATAACATCATTTCTTCCTTTTATCATTAGTCAATGCATGGGTTGATTATCATGATTACCTAAGGGGTCAATTTTTTTTAATTATTTATTGTTAAAATAAGCCTTGTTATATAATAAGATACAATAAACTTTACAAAATGATAGTGAACCCACAAAATGCACATTTACTACATGTAGTAGAAGATTATATAACAAACACCACAAAGCAAGTGGGATATGAAGAAAAATGAACCAAATAACATCAAATAAAACCTAGAGATTCAAGAATGTAAGATATAACAACACTTTCAGCTCAAGAATGTCTAATAAGACAAAACTAAAAAAACATCAAATTAGGATTTCATGATAATTAGAGAGGTAATAAAAAGGATTATATTTCATTTCCATTATTCTAATTATCAGTGTCACTCAACTATTCATTGCTCCTTTTTTTACCTCCCTAGGTGTTGATGTCTTCCACCAAGCATATTTCATACAATTTGTTCATGTATTCATGACAATAGACATTATTAGTATCTCAACATGATATTATGTAGGAAAAAAAATCTAAACTATATATAATGCTATCTTGATATAATGAATCATCTATAATCATTTGTTATGGCATCAGTCATTAGTATAAAAGTAAATTGTAAATTCAAAACATAATCTTAGAATTATAATCACATCTAAAACACATAGTTTGAGTAAGAATAAAAATAAAAATATATATATTATAAAAATTTGATAAATATCAACCAAATGTATCATAGGATTGGGTCATAACATCCTCCTCCCCTGAAAGAGGAGTTATTCCAACAACTACTAAAAATAACAAAGGATATTATTTTTAGAATAGTTGTGTATCTTCCACTTATTTCACTTTGTGGGTCCCATTCTATTTAAACTTGATGAATGTCTCTATTTCACAACTTAACACTATAGTAATCTAGAATTTTCACTAGTTCTTGATGCATCATTTAATCTTATATAACTAGGATATTTTTCTAGTCAAAGACATGAGAAATATCATGTATATACTTCCTTAATAAATAAACATGGAAAACATCATGAATTCTAGACAACAAAGGAGGTAAATCCAGTTGGTAGAAAACAAGACTGATCTTATCCATAATATCTAAGGGTCCATCAAAGGTGGAGATAACTTGGATGTTTTTTCAAACTTGATTGAAATGTTTTGAGATCTAACATGTAGAAAAAACTTATCTCCAATAAAAAAATTCATTACTTATTCTCTTCTTATTAAAATAACTATTTTTATGATCTAATATAACTTCTCTATTCCTATGTATTAATGTCATTTTCATATCATACTCTTATACTACCTCAAGTCCAACAGTGGCTCTATTTTCCAAATTATCCCAAAAATCAGGGTTATGCTTTTTCATACATACAAAGCTTTAAAAGGATCCATTTTTATCATAGTGTGTACAAGTTATTCTAAGTGAACTCAAATAAATGGAGATAGTCCTCCCACTTAGTTCATTGGTTTATGACATACATTAACAACATGTTATCAACCACTTGGTTGAGTCTTTCGATTTGACCATCCATTTGAAAGTGATATGAAGAACTAAATTTCAACTAAGTGCCAAATGTTATAGTCAAGGTTCACTAAAACCTTGATGTAAATATCTTGTATCAATCATATGTGATCACTTCAAGTATGTAGTGTAATTAAAACTCCTCATTTGGAAAATTATCTACAAACACAAAAGTGTCATATGTTATATTTATTTATATGAAATTGATAACCTTAGTTGCCTTGTCAACTACCACCAAAATTGTTTCATGTTTACTATAATATTTTGGTAGTTCAACAATAATTTAAAGTGATATTATAGACTACTTACTAATGGGTATATTTTTAGAATATAACAAAACCACAAGGTGGTAATGTTTAGCCTTAAAATACTAATATTATAAACATGTCACCATAAAATTGGTGACACCATACCTCATGCCAGGATAATGTAGCACCCTCTCAACTCATGTGTCATTTTGGTGACACCTAAATGAGAAAAATGAGGTGTTTTATGTGCTTCCTACAATGTAAGACCCTACAATTCAACTAACTAAGGTATATAAAATATAATTTTATACCTCAAAATAACATATACCTTAATATAAAAATTAGAAAAATATTTTACTAAATACTCATTAGTGAGTCCTACACTTACTTATTGGTAGTATTTGTCAATAAAATTTTATTTTAACACAATAGTTTTGAAATTTCCTTGTAGCATATATAAGGTAGAAATCCACGTGTTTTTATTTAGTGCATCAATAACATGATTTTCATTTCCCTTAACATAATATATGTCCATGTCAAAATTAATGATAATCTATAGCCATACTCACTAGTGTGCATTCAAATCATCTTCAAAAAATAAGCATTATAAGCTGTCATGATTAGTTTTCACATTAAAATTTTTTCCCAATAGGAAATGTTTCTTATAATCACCTAAAAGTGGTAATTAGATTCTAAGAGTATTACTTGAGTTAACCTATCCCTAGGATAGCCATGGACTTATCCTTGAGAATTAGACTTACTTTTCTAGTCATTCAACAAACCATAATCACCTATACCCAGTCAAGACATAGTCCCAAAACTATCATCCTAGACCCCAATCCAAATTAATTAGAAGCTTGTAAAGAGGACATTAGCACCACATCTGGGACACTACAACCACATAGCACTAGTGTCCCCAATCGGGAACTATTGTCCTTATACCTAGCTCATCTAAACAGATAGTTTTTCAAATATGTACACATCCTAAGGATAGCCTAAGCTCATTTTATTATTTTCAAAAGAAAAATATTCCTAAGAATACAAGTATAATACACCCTTATTCACTAGATGGAAAATAAATGCAAAATTTATTCAAAAAAAAAGATAAACTTGTGTAAAATCAAGGTATTTGATCCCTATAATGGACTAATTTCTACATAATATCATCTACAATATCTCTAATCCTAGTTTTAAATCATTAAAAATCTCAACCATATTCAAGGCATCTAATGCCATTCTCATTCTAGCATTCACTTTCACATACATCAAGAACTAGGTGGGAGAACTACATTAGGCTTGATCCCTCATTGAAGTATTGGTATGTAGGAAAATATCTACACAATGGGGTGTTAAGGATGTCTAATCAATTCTAATAAAACACACAAAAATATTTCTCATGCCATAATTCAAAAGAGATTAGGGTTTTCACATTAAATCAAGATTTTCCAAGCACAACACAGAGCTCTAGTGTTCAATTATGTAGGAAAAAGACATAGAAATAGGCATAGGTACTCCAAAAATATAGGAACAACTCTAAAAATGGGACAATAGTGCCACATTAGGGACACTACACATATATGGTGCTATTATCAAGAGATTAGATGAACTCCATAAACCTAGTGATGACATAGACTAATATACAAAACTCAACTTTTAGAACCTAGATCATCTGTGATAGTATGTTTTCAAATAAGTGTCTATTTATCCCTATTTATTTTTATTTTTAAAAATTTAAACAAGGTTAAAATTATAAAAAATCATTACTTAATTATTGAATATTTATTTTATTGATTTAGGCATCTCAACCATTTAATTTAAACATAGGATTTTCATTATAAAACCCTAAAAGTTTAAATCATTTGGTGAACCCATATTACTATGAATATTATTTCAAACCCTAGAATGCATTCAACTAAATGTTTTTAAATAAATTTAGGGATGAATACTTCTAATTTTATAGTTTTATTTGTATAACCTAGCCAAATTAAATCAATTTTACATCAGGGTTTCAATTTATTTTCCATTTAATTTAAATTGTTTCAATAAGAAACCTTAGGTTCCAAAACCCTAGATAACCCTATGCTTCACATTTCCAAAAATTACTAAGTGTCAATTTTTAACTTGATACCATGATTATCATGATAGATCCCATATTTTAATTAATGGTACAAAGCTTGGTACTTTTCCTAGAATGTCTATTACCTACTATTTACTGAAAGGTACACATGTATGTTACTCCTATCATGGATTCAATTTGAGCTAAACTTATTTCACATATTGGTCTTCCATCATGTGAGCCCCATTTTATTATGGATCATCATTATATGGTTTACTTTGAGTTACCCCCAGTTACTACTAGATGATAGATGGATTAGAGGAATCCTTTTTTATGCCTTGACCTATACCACTTAATTATCTATGCTCCCATCTATCCTCTATTACACACCCCTAGAAAATATTAGATTCTATAGTTGGATATGTTACTATGTGGATTAGGGTGCCTCCTCAACATATATAAGATAGTCATAACCATAACATCCCTCTTTGTACCTAAAACACTAAGACAACACCTAGAGATTAGTAAAGAGAATTTGATATCATGGATTGGTTGAGGAATACACCAGCTAAAATATTTTGTCTTATAATTACTTCAAAAAGAAATAATCCTCAAATATATTATATTTCAGACACTTAATCACACATTTTTGCCTCATGATACTGATACATCATATTTTTCATCTATCATGAATACTATAAAAGATGTGGAGGATGTGATATCTTTTTCCAATGAGTATTTACCTTCACAATTAGTCATTGATCAAAACTAGACACTTTTTATTCAAGATCAAATCAAAAAAATAGATATTAAATAAGTTCTCATCAATAGTGGTTCATGAGTCAATATATGTAATCTCACTTTTTTTCAAATCATGGGGGTTGATATAACATCTATTCAGAAAACATACAATAACATCTAAAGTTTTGATGACATTCCTAGATAGACATTGAGATCAATCACATTGAATATTATAGTGAGACTAAAGACATTATCTATATACATACTTTCAAGTCATGTCAAATCATTTTGATTATAATTTTCTACTCAAGAGATCTTAGGTACATGATATGGAGGCTATACCTTCCACTCTCTATAGATGTGTTAAATTTTTACATGATGGGTAGCTATGTACATGTCTAGTAGATAATCATCCATTTAGATATTTTAGGGTCACTAAGCGTCCTCCACTAAGTATATCATCTAATGGGATGCCTCATGTTCTCATCAAACCTACACCTCACCAAATTCCTATTGAGAAGATGCATACTTATGAGATTGTGGAGATTAGTAAGACTATTCATATACCACCTTCAGAGCATCCTACAACATAGACACCTTCACTGATGATAGAGAACCTACCTCTCTATATATATCTACCTTCTCTAATGATAGATGAATAGCCTCTATAACTATATTTACCTTCATCAAGCATAAGGGAACAACATTTCATAGTACAAACATCCTTATCAAATATAGATGATGAGATTATCATAACCCAATTACCACTACTTATCAAGGCAAAAGAGGCTTACATTCATAATTATGACACATATTCACAAGCCATTATAAATGATAGTCAACCACTTATAGGCATTGATGATTATTTATGTGGATTGAACTTTACACCAATGGTCTTAGGGGAATATAGAGATAATTTAAGGGCACTTATACCTCTCCCAACACTAGTAACATCACTTGTTCAGGATGTTATAGCTACAAAACCCCATACTCAGCCATAGTTTGTATTATATCCCTCTACCCATTTAGTACATATAATCACATCTGTGAATACCAATTTAGTCATACAAATTCAATTAGGGAGATCATAGGATAGACCACACTAGATACCAAAACTATTACTTGATATAGGATTGATTTTATTACCCATAGTCTAGCACATATTAACTAGTAGATTAACACCACATGAAGAGAAACCATTTTTCCACTTCCATAGACTCATAGGACATGATACAAACACATGTGCAATGCTACAACATAATCTAAATAAATTTAATGCTAAGGTAATTATCTAGATTATATAGCCTCTACCTGCATAAGCACTATCACTAGTGATATGAGCTACTATTTAAATATACATACTGCAACATATTCATGACATGATCCATTGATTATACATATATTTTTGGTAGATAAATATATTCCACATGTGGCTATAGATGAGGATTCTAATCCTAATACTTGTAATTTGAGATTTTTACACCATATTAGCTATCAAAAAAGTGATCTACAACATGCCATACACTATCAGGACTCCATTAGACACATTGCATTGCCAATTGAATGTGTTCCCAAGGTGACCAATACATTATATTTTAGTTTTATTAATGACACCCATATACATGTTTTATTTTGTAGAACATGGTTATAGGTGATGGATGTTACAATTGATTAGTTAAATAGATGATTAGCATTCACACATGATGGACACATGGTTTAAATTTTACATGAAATCAATGAGAACCAAAGTTTTCACATAGATACTCTATGGTATAATGTGGTTTAACCTTGGACTATGTAAGAGGCATCTTACATAATTGATAAACATGCCATTTAGATACAAAGACTTAACACTCATGCCATGGACAATACCACACTAATACATACATATTGGTATGATGATCATGATGATGATGACTTATTTGAGTTTGGATAGGCTTAGTATCTGGCATTGGGCGATCTTCCACTAGATATACCATTTGATTATCTGCATCCCATGGATGTGATCTTGGGTCTATAGAGGCATTACACTTGTATTTTGTTTCATTTACATTTCAAGTATTTAATTTCTTTCTCTTGCTTCTTGTACATAGTTTATTTTCATTTTAATTTTACATAGATTATACTCAGAAAACATAAAAATAATATAACATGTTAAAATATAAAAAAAATTAAAATATTTCAAAAAGATAATTTTTTTATAGATTGTATGAATTGCTATGTTTATGTCTCTACTACTTTTCATATATGGCATTTTTCTAGCTATGCTATATAGTCATTTGTATCATACACATATGCTTCACTTGTTATTATCTAGTGCTTTCAAATTCTAGATATGACTCTTGTTCACTACACTAATTTAGACTAGCTATCATCTACCCATTGGTGGAATTTACATCGATCTTGGTTTACACATTTGATACATCCACCAACTTGGGGCATCTCCTACATAGTTGCTATAATCGGATTTAATCTTTTCATATTATACATTCTATTTTATGCATTGATTTATCTCGATATTGATCATTTATCCTCATTTCTTAGGTATTTTTTCCCATTATCACTAGTTATCCTTAGTATATATGCATCCTTGCATTTACAAAGATTTATACTACATAGTTATACATGCTTTCATTTCTACTTCCTACATTAGACTTGATTGTGTTTCCTATGCTTCTTCCATATTTGAGGGATTTAAATATGCCATTATTTTTTGGCTTGTACATAAATTTTTTATTTATATGCCTTGATCATGTGCCCATGTCCCTTGTTTGTGATCTTTCATGCTTCTATATGCATGCATTTTAACATTTCCTTATATATGTCTCTTCACCAAATTTATTATTGTTTTATTATTTGGATATTTGAGCATGTCCTTATGTTTATTCATTCTTAGATTTAGTTACATGTGCCCATGTCCCTTGTATTATGGCTGCTTGTTCTACCTTTTGTGTTCCTTATGTGTTTTTATGTTTACTTCCTTGTATGCTTCTACACCATGACAATTATATTTTCTTGTTACACACACACACACACACACACACACACACACACACACACACACACACACACACACACACACACACACACACACACACAAAATATTTTTTTATTCCATAAGGGATTTCATGCATCTACCTATCCTAATTGGATCATGTGATGGATTTAATGCTCCATCCCCTAGGTAGTTATATTTTATTTTTATACATTTATTACATATATATTGACATGGTTTTTCAATGTTATATTATAACATACATCTTAAATTTCCTACTTATGATCAGATACATTTACATTCTAATGTTATATTTTTAAACTATATTGGGATATCATGCAAAAGATCTAGTAAACACATTTTATAGAGCTACTTATTTAGAGGGTAGTTATTAAATTAGTTATAAAACTACCCTCAAAAGAAGGGGCATTCATAGGGGTCGTCATAGAAATTAGGATCCTAGTTTACTATTCATAGATACATTTTAGCACATAGGCTCAGTTTCAAACATTCGACTTAGGTTAGACATAGAATAGAACAAAGACTCAGTAGTCAGTTTAGATGACACAAAAATTAGAACAAGTAGTCATTAGTACCTAGATTGGGATAGTAGTTCCATAGGGTGCTACTATCTAGTACAAGGTGATACTATCTAGTAACCGTAGCTTTAGGATAGTCTAGATAATTCAGACTAATACACTATGTATAATATAAATTTACACAAATACAATAATATGTTTGGTAGTTATATTTATATTTAGCTTAGATACACTAATTTCATCTTAGATTCAAACCAATTGCTCAAATTTAGGGGTATCATGCATGACATGATCACTCACACATTCAGACTAGTTACACATATTCAGCTATTACATACTTGATTTAGATTCAGTATTCTTAGATACTAGATTGGGGTCATGTACACAACATATTAGTCTCTATATACTTAGATTTAGATACATTTATCAAATGGAATGGTAAACTCCATGCCATTCTAAATACTATATACACTTGATATCATGTTATAATATGTCATTAATTTCATGCCACACTCCATCTATAATGTTTTGAATTCCTAAACAGACCAAATCCACCTAATATACCTCACTGGTCATGGAGATAAATACATTTTTATATTTAATTAGTTAGATAATTTAATCACTTTTCATGGTTCAGTTACATATACATCTACTTCACATAGGGGCAATGATGGTGTCATGGACTGCATGAGTTCTTGAGCCACCTACATGAGAGGGTTAAACACACTTATAATATTACCCTAAAAATTCGTAGAGATCATTATCCACTAACCATGGTGGGCAAGGATGGATTTAAAATT
Source organism: Torreya grandis (assembly GCA_037957365.1). Classification (NCBI taxonomy): domain Eukaryota; kingdom Viridiplantae; phylum Streptophyta; class Pinopsida; order Cupressales; family Taxaceae; genus Torreya; species Torreya grandis. Next base: position 272,851 of record JARHVA010002789.1, on the reverse strand, counting down.
AAAGTGAGTTTTTTAGCCACCTATATGAGGATTGAGTAAGACATCAACCTAGTTTGATCTATCCAATGATATGATCACTATGCACACTCACAGACACATGTTGTCACTAGGTTCATGCATTGGCTCACATACCAATCAAAGTGTATTCATGCATTTCCTCTATATTTAATCAACTTTACTCAATTATTTCATTTAAACATAGTATTTTTCTTTTGATCATATCTTAAGTAATGACTAATTTTTTCATGTTTCATTGTAGGACATTAATTTGGATCATTTTCCACATAATCGGATATAGATTCACATATTAAAACTTAGCTACATAGGATTCACTTCCAATTTAAGTCTATATATGCTTATTTTTCCTTTATACTAGTCATTTGTCTTTATTTCATTACTAGCATAAATGGGGAAGGAAATAAAATAACCTAAAATTGGAAATTGGGTGCTAAGAGTGTTGCTTGAGTTAAACCTAGGCTATCCGTAGACCCATCCTTGAGTATTAGACCTAAATTTCAAGTAATTAAGTAGAACATAGTCACTTACAAGTAGTTAAAATATAATCCTATATTTTTCATCTCATACCCTAATCCAAATTACTTAATAATCTATAAAGAGGACATTAACACCACATTTAGAACACTACAACCAAATGGCGCTAGTGTCCCCAACTGGGCACTACTTTCCTTAGCCATATATATATTCCCAATGGATAGTTTTTCATATGCACACCCCTCCTAAGGTTGCCATAAACTCATTTTACTATCTGCACAAGCAATAAAACCCTATAAATACAAGTACAATCCACCTCTATTCACTGAAAGGAAAATATAGGTAAACTATTTTCAAACCAAAGACAAAGTTGTACAAAATCAAGGTATTTAATCCATATTCTACCTTAATTTATATATAATATCATATACGACATACCTAATCCCAATTTTAAAGCATTTAAAATCTTAGGAACATTCAATCATATAAGCTCTCATTCTAGCATTAACGTGCATATACATCAAGCACTAGTTGGGAGAACTACATAAAGCTTGATCCATCTTCAAAGTATTGGTAGGTAGGAAAATATATACATATTGGGGTGTTAATGATGTCTTGTCCATCCTACTAACACATAAAAAATTATTCATCATGCCATACTTGTAAGGAGATTAGGGCTTGAACATTAAATTATATTCTCCAAGCACAACACAAAGCTATAGCCTTTAGTCAGGCAAGAATATGACATATAGAAACAATCGTAAGTGATCCTAGAAGAAATGAAAAGTCCCAAAAATGGGACATTAATAACACATTAAGTACCCTACACATAGATGACACTACTATCCAAATTGAGTTCTACTATCTAGTGAGAAGATGAAATCAATAATCATGTTGATGACACAAACTACTATCCACATCTCAAATTTCAAAACCCATATCATCTTTGATAGTTATTTTTTAGATAAGTCTAAATTTATCCCTAATTTTTACTAGTTTTATATAGCAAAAAAAGTTTAAAATAATAACAAATCAATACATAATTATTACATATTTATTTAACTAAATTAGGCATCTCAAACCTTCAATATAAACATAGGATTTTCATTATAAAACCCTAAAATGTTAAATCACTCCTATTATTTAGAAGTTTATAGTATGGTATCAAGCTCTAAATCATGTGTAGGATAATTATTTTTATAGTAATTGAGATTGTGTGACTCATAAGACACTAGCCTACCATCTTGGGTGAATATTCCATTGAATGCCTCCTTAGAAGAATTAAATATACACAAAATAGTTTCAACTTCTATCAATTACTGATGATTTCTCTCTTTCCAGAATCCATCGAGTCTCAAGCATGACTTAAGGGGTGCATTGGGAAAGGGGTGGGTAGACCATTAGTATTTTTTAGGATTATTTTCATTTTAATACCATTTTCTATCAATCAAATCACCTCATAAAAATATTCCCCTAAGATTTGCCTACCATATTTCACCATCCTCTAGTCATTTTTCCACCTTCATTAGCCCTTCACTATCGTAAATCTTTCTTTATGGTTTAGATAAAATATTAGTCCCATAAAACCTATACTCTAATTGATAAAACTAATTTAGGGTCTAGGTCTTCCCTTGGTTGACCTAGACCAAGACCTAATTTGCCTTTGTCAATAATGATACATAGTTGATTACGTCAACCCTATCAGCAAAACTTTCAAAAACACTAGGGTTAGATTCAACTATATAAACACATTAATTTCATCATTTAGAAGAGAAGAGAATTAGAAGAGATATATATTGTGCATTTTATTATCCACCATTCTAGTTAAGGATCATAGCTTAAGGTTTCAATATTTTATTTGTAGATATGGATCTTGTCTTATGGAAAAGTCTTTTATATGCATTGATAGGTTGTGTATCCTAGACATAATTTATCCTTGTCATACTTACATACCATGAAAACCTCTTTCAAATCACCTTGGCCAATGCAGAGATTGATGATCGATGGGTTTATCTTCAAAGGTAAGTATTTGAAGCTTTTTTCCTCCTTCATAAGAGTAGATAGATATGAATTTGTACTTCTCTTACATGCATTAGGATTTCATATACATTAATGTGAATATATGTCTTTTATCCAAGTTTACTTTTAATTTTTATTACCCCCACTTTTTTACATAATATTTGTTGAGAACTAGATTAGACTTTACATTGATTTTGTCATTTATTTAGTGAATATGAAAACATAGTACTTAGCTAAGGTTATTACATAATTTTTATTGATTGGAGGCTTTATAACCCTCCCTAGTGATATTATTGTGGTAAGATATCCCTTGGATAGGTATAGTGAATCCATCTTGTTCATGACCCTGAATATCAAATGTATCAAAAATTAGATGTGTAAATAGGATTTATCTTCTTAGAGATATGGTTAATTTATAGATTAGTTGTATTTCCCTTTACATACATTATGGTGAACCTGACATGAAACTCACCTTTGTGGGTTTTATTTCACACCATCATATTTATCAATAGATTATATTTTACCATATTTGAAGTATTGTATCAAACCAATTAGTATAGTTCTGACTCTCTATGTGAATATTTAACACACAATCACTTCAAAATGACTCTATTCTATTTGTGCATATCTTTATCAGTTATAGTTTACTAGGCCGAGTAATAAAACACAATAATATTATTTAGTTATATATTAACATACACTATCGAATAAGTCAAGTATATATTTTATTTTTATTATGCCAACATATAGGTAAATAAACATTGTCAAACAAGTCCACTCTATTCATTATTTATTTAGCATAGAAATTTTTGTAGAACTTGGTCAAAATACTCAACCTATTTTACAAAATTTAAAATAAAAAACTAAATAATTACAAAATAAAAAAATTTCAATATAAATCATCTTCAAGCCCACCAAGGTTCCTTTTTCATCTCTCTTTGTCATTTCAATTTTTCTTTTAGTTGTGTTTTTTCCAAGTTGGTAGTCTTCAAAACTATAACCCTAAAACTAACTAGATTGACCTGGTCAACTTAGTTTTGTATTCTAATTTATGTCTAAGAGACATAGTCAAACTTTTTGAATATATACATTTATTCTTTAGAATATCAATGACCTAGTTACTCTTTTCTATATTTTTGCATATACTATTTCCTAAATCAAATCTATAATATTCTTATTCAAAGAATTAACATCTCACAATTCCTTTTTAATTATTTACATTATTAGAGTAACTCACATAGTCTAAATTGGTTTTTTTTCAAATTACAATTTTAGTTACACTATTTTACTCTTTTGCACACACTACAAAACTACTTAAAATTCAAAGAACATTAAACACTTGTCTTCCCAAGGCCCACCTTCTTGGATTTCATCACCAAGTGGAAAGTCATTTTGGTTTTATGGCCAGGTATAAATATGTGGTTAAAGGTATATATTGGTAAAACACATGACACCATTATCACTACATGATTGTGAAGTGAGGGGGTAAGACCCAATACAAAGTTAGTACCATTGCCAATATAGGTCCCTTTAACCCAAATGTCCTAAAACCAACCATGAATTGCTTTCTAGTTCCTTATTTTAGCCAACTTTGATATCACATTAAAATCAAAATTTATTATAATATAATAAAACTTAGGGTGACTAACTAGTTAGTATTTAAGTTTTAGTTGATTGCATGCACTTTGTTCATTGTGTGTTGTATTTCAAAACTTGCATTGGCTATTATTGGTGTAAGGTTTGTGTTATGTGCCCCAATCAGATCAATCAAATTAATCTAATTATTATGTGTTTGATTTCATTCTTGATTCAAACTATATTTCAAAAAAATTACCTTATTTCATAAAACTATCGTCTTGCTTGATACAGTCTCTTATAGACTATTTTTTACCCTCCTATCTACCATACACAATTAACATAAATGACTGTCTATTCCTATCTCTCTATTTTGTCCCTTGCCTAGATGTACAAAGTTTACCCATATGGTTGTGTATTATTTTGACCCTATATCTTAGTAGTACCCTATTGAATTAGTTGATTATATACCTATTACCTGACCATGTTCTTTGTTTGGATGATTCTATTCTCTGTCTATTCAACTATGTCCTTGATTTTTGTTCATATTTCTTAATCTTTGTTTTTTTAATCAATAATCATGAAATAACCTATCAAAATCTTCTTGAACAAATTGAATCCATTTAGACACTATGTGGGGTGCTATTTTATTCTTATCTTTTCTTATATTTACTTCATATTATTATCTTTTATGGCCTCTTACGATGCCTACCATCATAAAATTTTAGACTTGGGGGTATCTTATGATGCCCATCCATACATATAACTACAGATTAGATAATTTTATGATTACCATTGTTATTCTATATTGAATCATAAAAAAATAATTCCACTTCAAGAAACCTTCCAAGATACATAAACTTGTATCTCACATGTCCATCCATGATATAAAAATTAGCTTAGATATTTCCATTCCTATCATAACTTATATATGCTATATTTCTAACACTTTTGTTTTAGAGTTGTCAATGATGTCATGGAGGTGTGTTGGTGAGTGGATGAAGTGCCTTGATATCTTAAGTGACAATGACAAAGTGAGCAATGTGCTTTTCCTAGTATGCTTGAAGGAGGCTTGGTCGATATTCAATTTTGGCATGGTTATAGATGTTCATAGATGAGTATGAAGTATTGAGCATGTGAAATGGATCCTATAAGAGGTTTTATAATATTTGAGTGATTATGTGCATAAGTTGTTTTCATCTAGTTGATAATGGTCTACATCTATACATTTAGGGTCGTGTGGTAAAAAATCTAAGTATGTAATTTATTAACATCACCATTATCATATGTGGTTAAGTCAGGGGTAGATGGTCACATGGTTGTGATAAAATTAGTCAATTTTGATATGTTCCAAGTCTAAAATCATTTGATGAATCAAGATCAGATATATTCAAGTGCAAATTTAGGCTCCCAGGCATTTTAACAATGTTTTCCCATACTTAGCCAAATTTATAATGTGGCAAGAAATATTAAGTAGGCATTTTGATGTTATTATATTTCAAACATGTGAAGGTGAGAGGATAAATTGATAACATAGGTTTATTTAGTTTTTTTCGTAGTTATTTTGTGCTAAATTTGAGATCATGTGATGAAGCACATCAAAATATATTCTTGTGCAAATTTGGCCTCCCAAATGAGTTTTTGACATAGTTGGCTCTATGATAAAGAAAAATATGAGTGAGAATATTAATGGAGTTATATATCATACAAAAAAGGATTATATTATTGTATTGATAAATGGTTATTTTATCCTATGTGAGGAGATCATATGATCCAAATTTTAGATCATGTATCTATATGAATCAAAAGTTAATGAGGTCTAAATATGGCATTCCTCACATATAAGCAATGGTCCCCATACTTAGTCATTTTTTCACAAAGTTAAGGTTTAGGAAAAAATGGAGATAAAATTATTTTTTATAGTTTGTAAATATATATCTATATTATGTATTAAGTAAAATGGGTCAATGTGTCGTTGGTTAACAGACTTAAAGATTGAGCTCCTTATAAAAGGATCAATAGAGTGTGTTCATTCCAAGATGTCAAGAATTAACAAGATGAGGACAAGTGTTTAAGGTTTAACACTAAGAAAAGGTAAAGGATAAAAATATAATGGTAATTTTATGTTCATATATATAGATTTAATGGTGTGAATTTCATGATAAAGACCTGGTTGATTTGTAGAAATCGATAGTGCACATTGAGTCAATATTACAGGATTGCATGAAATAAGGTAAAATGTTTGAAGTTTAAAATTTGGGAATTGGTACACTATGAATTAAATTTAGAATAAGATAAATTTTATTTATTTAATCTAAATACCTGAGGACATGAGATGCAATAAAATTGGTCAATGTTTAATTGTGACCATTTGAATTCAAATATTTAAATTTAACAAAGGAAAAAATAGTGCTCTGTATTTCCACCATATCTTTTGATCCAAGCAGAATTTGATCATGGTTTAAAAATAAAATTTATAGAGGACTCTAAGGGGAATTTTTTAATATAAATTTTAATATTTTAAATTTGTAAAGTCAAAGTTATGAAGGTTTAAAGTTGACTTTATTTTCATATATGTTCTGCAAGTAACATGAGAAGTTTGTTTGAGATTATATTGATGTTATTTTGATGTATCATGATGAATTTTCCATTAGGATTTTTTATATTCCATGATAATTTTGTGTGAATTTTTAATGTTTGATAAATCATATCTAGTATGAACAAATTTTTAGAAACTAACTATGTGTTCGCTCATAATGGTTATTGTACAGATTGTTGTTTGAGAAAATTATGATTTAGTACAAGGTACTATGATGGTTTTTGGCACTTAAGGGGGACCTATTAATCATATGACATGGGTATATATGTTCTAAAATGTTCCATTATTATTAATTTGCTTAGATAAGTATCAAAAAGATGAACGGGTCTCCATGGGACCAAAAAGTGACTTAGGCTTATTTGTAAGAGAGTTGTGCTTAAATGTGACCTATGTAAGATGACTTAAGGGTGAAGGCATGTATCGTGTCTGATAAATAACATTGTGGGCTTGATAATTCATAAATTATCTATAAATATTGAAACTAAATGTGATGGTTTCTAGACTTGTGGAAGATTTGAAAGAGGCTTGTGTGAGAAAAGTATGCATTGAAGAGAACAAGAGAGGTTAGGTTGTGTGTTTATTGATGTATTGATGAATAGAATAGTTTGCTAAATATGTGTGTAACCTTGTACACCATATTTATAATTTTAAAATAGTGATATTATAGTTTTTGGACATGTGAAGAGGTTTGAGTGTGCATATGAGGATAGTTTAAGTAAAGAAGAAGAGAGATTATGCCATGCCTATGTGAGAAGCCTGTATGAGATAGAGATAGAGTTTATGTAAGGGTTATTAAAATTAGAGATCCATCATCAGGTGTTTAATACATTAATACTAGGGTGGAAGTTTTAAAATGAGGGTCTAATGAACTTGATCTTCCTTAGTCATAGTTGATCCTTGTGAAATAGGTGTTTCACTAATGCCCTTTGCTCAAGAGGACTTGATCAAGGTTCTAGTCTAAAGGAATTGATAACCTCTTATTTTTAATTTTTATAGGACAATTAGTCCATGTCTTACAAGATTGAGACTATGTTTTATTCCCCTTGAGGTCTTCCCATAGGAACTATGTGTTGTGTGTTTGATCCTGTGTATGCATTGATTTAATGAGATCTCTTATTAATTTTACTTGATAAAGTTGATATTTATTGATTGTTTAATAATTTTTAGAGGATTACAATTAAAATATAAATATTTAGGCTCACTAGTTCACCCCCTAGTGATTGTACCTATAAAAATTAGCATCAAAACATGTCTTTTGGTAAATGCATGACATCTTAAAGTTGATCCAAGGTACAATATCAGTAGTAATCAAGGATGTTTCTATACTAATCAAGCACCAATGTTCACTAGATCTAATTATGTTTTTTAGAGTTCAAGGATGAGGACATATATTATGTCCCTAGGGTTTGATGTATGGTAATTAGTTTTGGATGGTTATGTTATTACTACTACTCTTGTATTTAGTGTTGTAGACAAGAAGTTGTTTGAGAATAATTCTAAGGCAATGAACACCATCACATATGGCCTTATAAATACTGAGTTCACCAAGGTCATCTAGTGTAAGTAATCTAAAGAGATATGGGATAAAATGTAGATAATTTATGAATGAGATTCAAAGTTCAATCTTTCTAACTTATAGACTTTTAGAAGGAAATTTGAAAGTCTCAAGATGAAGGAAGAAGATCTTATGACATCATTTTTGTAGAGAGTTGATGAGATTATGAACATCATTAGAGGTCTTGGAGAGAACCATGAAGAGGCTATTATTATTTAAAAGGTATTAATATATCAATCTCTCATGTTTGATAAAAAATAATATACCATAGAAGAAAGTCATGATATTACTCAGTTGAAGATGGATCAATTGCATGGCACCTATGAGAAGAGGAAGAATGATGATATACCACTAAAGAAAGAAGGTGCATTCAAGATAGAGGTGAAGCCAAAGAATAATTTCTAAGGTGAGAAACCCAAATAATATTACATTTATGATATAGATGAAGATGAACTAATTACTTTTATTTTAAGTAAATTAACAATAGGTTTAGGCAAGTATAAGTGTAAACTACCCCTCAAATGCTTTAATTATGAAGAGGTGGGAGATTTTGATAATAAGTTACCTCAAAATTATAAGAAGGATGATGATGAAGATAATTATCAAGGTCATGATGATGGCAAGAGATCATTTAGGTCTGATAAAAGGAAAAAGGGATTCACAAAGTTTGAAAAGAAGAAGAATTACTTCAAGGATAGGAAGAGTCTCTACACCAAAGAAGATTATAACTCATCAGATGAGAGTGAAGTTAGTGACTCAGAGTAAGATCATGAATATGATGGTCATATTAAATATGAATCCCTTTTCATGGCTGAGGAAGGTAGTTACTCACATCAAAAGGAATCTACTTGGAGTGATTCAAATAATAATGAAGATGAGGTGGACTATGAGACTACATTGACAAATGCTCTTAAAGAACTAAAGATTGAGAAGAAGATCAATAAGAAGATAAAAGATAAACTCAAAGAATTTGAGGATTAATTCAGTGTGTTTGAGGCAAGAATGAATGAAGATAGGAAGGAGCATGAAGATATGGTCAATTATCTCAATTGTCAATTAGAAATCCTATCTACAATATAGAAAGATAAGGAAGATGAATTTTCAAGGTATGTAATTTAAAATTAGTCATTGAAATCTGAGTTAGAAAAAGCATCTAGTAAGGTGAGGTCATTTATGAGATTTGAAAAGAGCTCAAGTATCTAGATAATATTCTAAATGATCAAAAAAATAAAACTAATAGAACTAGTCTTGGATATAAAGAAGAACTAGAGAATGCAACTCAAGACAAGATGAATACAAATGTGAACAAGGACAACATACTCTGAATAAAAATAATTAGACAAGGAATGAAGGTGATGGCATAATGAATACAAATTAGATTAGAGAACCAAATGCCATGAGGTATGTAGAATTCAATGGTTATTGTTATACTTATAATTAGTTTGGGCATTAAGCTAGAGAATGTAGAAGACCTGTTAGAAATACATTTGAATGGAAATATCAATGGAATCATCAGTCAAGTGGTGTGAGAAATGTTTAATTTTCAACTGTCATAATATAGGACACTTTGTAAAGCACTGTCCAAATAAGGAAAGGCAAGGTAAGTCTTCTTCAAAAAGAGTAGCATATTTCAATTATCATGACATTGGACACATTGATAGTTTTTTAATCAACAAGGTAAGATAAATTGAGTTTCCATCAAAGATTATTATTTTCAAAAACTATGAAAAATTTGGTCACATTGCTAGATTATGCAAGAAAAGGTCCACAAATGAAAATAGGTTCAATTAGGCTCCAAGAGTTCAAGGATGAAGGAAAGTTAGATCATAGAAAATAAAGGTGATAAGTGTGTGTCATAACGATTCTATAGGTTTAAGTAATTTTTTATATGGTGGACAATGCTTTAGAAGTTGAAAAGTGTCAAAATATCTCATTGTCTGCTCATGTTGTGAATGAAGAGACCAAGTTTAAGAAGAAGACCAAGGTCCTAGTTGAGGCTAGTTATGAGTTGTGTGTGAATCCAAGTAAACATCCTACCATTTTTGAGCATGTATCATAGAAAAAACATTAATTTCTAGTGCCTAATGATGAGGTTCCTAATTGCAAGGTCGATTTTTTAGATGAAAAGGTATGTCATAAATCTATGTTGTCTCCATGTATTGTCAATCCAATGTTAGAAGACAAGAAGAGCTATTTAGAAAAGAAACTAGTTGTCATAGTTCATATTGAGAAGAAGAATAAAAAATAAGAAATATTATAGCTACATGAGGATTTTAATGTTTACTGAGGAGATGTGGGCCACTCCTGGATTCACTTTATTTTAAAGCATTGTGGTGCAAAGAATGTATTTGTCTATGTTTCTTAAGAGACTCCTTTTAGTGGAGAAGTAAGTGTTTTTGTGGTGATATTTATATGGTCCTAAAAGGCTATAGATGAGTGTTTTTAGTTGGAATAGGTATGTCCAAGTTGAAGAGATGTCAATTTTGATGTCATAGCTATTGATGGTTAGTCTATAGGGTCAAATTAAAGATTTTCAAGTGCCATAATAATATCTATGTTTTTTCAAGATGATGTTTTTACATATAAATGGTTTTTTACCTTATTCTAGCATGATCCAAGTGTTTTTATGGTCTACAAGTATGTTAAAGTCAAATTGGATATTTTTGTTTGCTTTTGGGTTTCCCAGTGTGTGCTTTAAATTATGTTGGTCCTAAAATGAGATATAGGATGTATGGGTTCCCAAATATTTGGAAGCTCAAAACTTGATACAAAAGTCTGTATTGGTTGTCTCCAGGTGTATAAGAAGTTTCAAAGCTAAACATTGACTAGAAGGAGTATTTTTTACTCTATTCATTTTGAGATTCTAGGGTTTTAGGCTATGCTATAAAAGTGGTTAGTCTTATGGGTTGATATTTAAGGATTATTAATAGGTTAAATGGGACAAATAGGTTTTCAAATTAATATTTTAAAATATCTGAAGTTTTTTGGATTTCAAGTTATTTAAGCTTTTATCAAAATGGAGGCCTAATTAGCTAGTAGTTTTGTGAAGGAAGTATGTTACAAAGGATGAGATAGGTGATTAAAGTTGGTGTGATTTAGGAGTAATATTATAATGATTAATATATGATGTTTCATTTCCTAAATATTTGTCTAATGAAATTTGTGTACTCTGTAAGTTTCAGGTAGGGCTACAAAGAGTTTAAATAGACCTAGTAAGAATAAGAGTGCTTTTTTATCAGTTTATTCAAAAGAATAATGTATGTGTGTTTCAAGGATATTTATTAGTTTGGATTATAAGAAAAATTATATTTGTTGTGTGGCATGAAGTCTTGTTTGGTGGTCCTTGAGGTGGTTAAAGAGAGAAGGCTAGTAAGCCTATATGGTGATTCTTCATGGTGGATGGAGATTTGATGATGCTCAAGTGATGAAATGGTTCAAAAATATTAGGGTGAGTCCCTATTAGATGTTTCTTTCTAATTTACATAAATATTTTAGTATTTTGTGTGTTTTTTTCATTGATTGCAGTACTTGGTTGAAAAGAGTATTGGCCTGGAGTAAGAGGAAGTTATCAAAGCAAGAAGGGGTAGGATCAATATAAGGGGGAGTTTGTATCATATTTATAAGGTGGTATTATCCTATTGGTATTATTATTAGGTCTTTAGATTCAATTGGTACCCACTTTTTCATTGTGTCAAAGGGGGAGGAAATTCCTATTGTGGAATGCTTGAAGAGAGAGAAGGAAGGAGAGCTATATATTGTTATAATGATTATTGACATCACTAAAAAATGGGGATATTATTGGAGATTTGTTATTGATTAAATATAGGTGTCCTAGTGAGTGGATGAAGTGCCTTGATAGCCTAATTTATAATGATAAAGTGAGTAATGTACGTGTCCTAGTATGCTTGAAGGAGGCTTGGTTGATATTTAATTTTTGCATGGTTAGATATGTTCATGGATGAGAATGGAGTATTGAACAAGTAAAATTGGTCATATAATAGGTTTTTTAGGATTTTAATTATTGTGTGCATAAATGTTTTTCATCTAATTGATCATGGTTTACATCTATAAAGTTTGGGTCTTGTGGAAAAAAATTGAGTAAGCAATTTGCTGACATCACCACTACCATGTGTGGATGATTCAAGGGATATGGTCATATTTTTGTGGTCACATTAGTCCCAAGTTGATATGTTATAAGTATTAAGTCATGTGATGAAGCATGAAAAAATATATGCAAGTAAAAATATGGGCTCCCAAACATTTTAACAGTGTTTTCTTATAGCCAAATTTACAATGTGTTAAGAAAAGATGAGTGGGCATTTTGATGTTATTATATTTTTCACATGTGAAGGTTTGAGGATAAAATTATCATATGGGGTTTTTTTTTCTTACTTTTTTATGATAAATTTTATATCATGCGATGAAGCGCATCAAAAGATATGCTTTTGAAAAGTTGGCCTTCCAAACGAGTTCTTGACATAGTTGGTTCTATGGAAGAGAAAATTTTGGGTGAGAAAATTGAAGGAATTATATCTCACATGCAGAAGTATTATAGGATGATATTTATATATGTTCAGATTATCATATGTGAGTATATCATATCTGCCAAATTTTAGATCATGCATCTAAATGAAGAAAAAGTTATTGAGGTCCAAAGTTAGCATTCTAGGCAAATAATAATGGTCCCCATACTTAGTCATTTTTTTCATGAAGTTAAAGTTTAGGAACAAATGAAGATCCAATAGTTTTTAGGAGTTAATAAATCTATATCTAAAATGCCCAGTAAGTCAAATGGTTCAAAGTGTCATTACTTAATGTTGTTAAGGATCGAGCTCTTTACAAAAGGATCAATGGAGCTTGTTCATTTTAAGTTATCATGAAGCAACAAGATGAGGACAAGTGTTTAAGGTTTAACACTAAGAAAAGGTAAAAAAATAAGGATATAATTATGAGTGGGTGTTCAGATATATTTATCAAATAATGTGCATTACATGGTAAAGACCTAGCTAATCCGTAGGGATCGATGGTGTCGATGGAGTCAATAGTGCAAGATTGCATGAGATAAGGTCAAATGTTCAAAGTTTAACATTTGTGCATTGGTACATTATTAGTTAAATTTTAAACAGTATCAACGGTGTGAATTTTATTTGAATACATGAGGACATGAGATGTAATCAAAGTAGTTAATGTTAAACTATGACAGTTTGAATTCAGATATTTTAATTTTACAAAAGAAAAACTAGTGCTTTGTATTTTGGCCATGTATTTTAATCTAGGCATAATTTACTCATGGTGTAAAAATTAAAATTTTAGGGGACTCTAAGATGAATTTATAAATATAAATTGAAGATATTAAAGTGTGTACAATCAAAGTTATGAATGTTCAAAGTTGATCATGTTTTCATATATGCTCTGCATGTAACCTAATAAGTTTATTTGAGCTTGTATTGATGTTATTTTGATGTCTCATTACGACTTTAATTTTTAGAATGTTTTAGACTACATGAGGATTTTATATGTTTATTTTTAATTTTTTACCAATCATATCTAGTATGAAAAAATGTTTATAAACTAATTATGTGTTTGCTCATAATTAATGCTATACTGAATATTGTTTGAGCAAATTATGCTTAAGCAAAAGGGTACTGTGATAGTTGTTGGCACTTAATGGGGACCTATTAATCAATTTCCATGGGTACATATGTTGTAATGTGTTCTTGTATTTTTAATTTTCTTAGAGAAGTATAAAAAAGGTGAATGGGTCTCCATAAGACCTAAAAGTGACTTCGGCTTTTTTTTTAAAGAGAATTGTGCTCAAGTGTGACCCATGTAAGATGGCTTAACGGCAAAGGCATGTATTTTTCTTGACAAGGAATATTTTGGATGTAATTATTAATGAATTTTCTATAAATATTGAATCCAAATGTGATGGTTTCTAAACTTATGGAAGACTTGAAAGAGGCTAGTGTGAGAAGAGTATGTGTTGAAGACAAGAAGAGAGGATAGGTTGTGTGCCTATTCATGTGGTGATGAGAGGAATAGTTTTTTGAATATGTGTGTGAACTATAGTTCATATTCATAATTTTAGAATAGTGATATTGTATTTTAGGATATGTAAAGAGGTTTGAGTGTGCATATGAGGATAGTTTGAGTAAAGAAGAGAGATTGTGGCATGCTTATGTGAGAGGCATGTATGAGATATATAGGGATTTTGTACAGGGGTTAATAAAATCAAAGATCCATCATCAAGTTTTGAATACATTATTACTAAGGTGGAGGTTTTCAAATTAGGGTTCAAATTACTTTATCTTTCTTAGAGGTAGTTTCTCCTTGTGAAACATGTGTTTCACTAGAGCCCTTTGGTCAAGAGGACTTGATCAAGGTTTTTGGTCTACAAGACTTGACCAATCTCTTGCTTGTAATTTATTATAAGACAATTATTCCATATATTTTAGTCTTGAGAGTGGGTTTTATTCCTCATGAGGGTTTCCCATAGGAATCATTTATTGTGTGTTTGATCTTGTCTATGTATTGATTGAATGAGCTCTCTTGTTAATGTTGCTTGATCAAGTTGATTTTCTTTTTATTTTTTAATAAGTTTGAAAGAATTGGAATTAAAATTGAAATATTTGGGCTCACTAATTCACCCCCCTCTTAGTGATTTTACCTATAACATATTTTTTTAGGATATATATGTAGGTCTCACCATCTACAACAATCTACCTTTTCAAAAAAATTAGTCCCTCCTTCTGGTCCTTTGGTTTTTCTTTCCTCATGAGTTTTATTTTAAAACTATGAATATGACTTGATCTTCCTCATTATTTCATTTTATTTCATGATTTATTTCTAATGTTTTTTATAATCCCTTGGGTTTTTATATTATGATTTGAAATGTAAGACCATGGATAGAACCTGACCTTCCTCACAAACACTATATTTTGTATTTTTAATGTTTGATGAGCCTTTTGGGTTTCTCTTTTATGAGTTATAGTGTAAGACCATGGATAAGACTAAGCATTCCTCATAAAATCACCATCTTTAATTTAGTATTAATTTTCTAAAAATTTTAGTAATGGTTATGAGTTTTTGATCCTTTGTTCTCATCTTTAGCTTATATTTCTTTTATAGATAAACTTTTCATAAAAAAATATGTTAGTATGCTTTCCTACCCTTCCTTTATTCTTATGATAAGGGATCACATGTTACTATCATTATATCCGTCTTCCACCTTTTCTTACATTTTTTTTTCAATTTAAAGTAGTTCAATTTGTTTCATATTTCATTTCTCTTGATTTCCTTTCCTTTCACTCCACATTAAGTAAAACAATGTCAAAGTCAAGGTACCAATTTTATTTTATTTGAATTAATGAGACTCATAGACACCATTCTCTCTACTTTCTCTTTCTTAACAACCAAGTCCAAATTCTTCAAATGATAGTCATCTTTAGCACCCATGTTTAGTTTTTCAAATCCATATGGAGGAAGAATATAAAAATCCATAAAAAATAATATTAATAAAATATATTTAAAATAAAAATCATTTGAAACAAAAGGTAGTGATACAAAAGTCATCATAAAAATTAGAAATTTTAAAATCACACAAAAAGACACGATTACCAACACATTCATTATTTCTAATATAATTTAAAATAACATAGTTGACCTGATAATAGAGTTGAAGTCCATTGGGGTGCGGTCGCACAATAGATTACAATAGGAAAATTCAACAAGCTTTATCATGCTACCTACTTTCTCACATAATTTTCCAAGCTTTTATGAAGATTGATGACTTTGTAAGGGGTCTTGAGGCATGGGGAACACATTGTGGGAAGTTAGGTTAATTTTATTTTTCATTCATATAACATTCATGGGATGATCTATGTACTTCATTTGTTGACCCAAGATTTGTGTCACTAGGAGAAGTTCTTTAGGCCTTTAATGTGAAAATTCCTCTTGTGTTGAAAAACATAATATGAGTATCTTGTTTTTGATAAAGAGTTCTTATACCTTGGTTTTTCCTTGATTTTCCCCTCCACCCATTTCATATCCCCCATTGATAGGAAATGTTGATTTAAAATCAATTTTCCCTTCTTTTATCTCTACTCTTATTCACATCTTAAAAACATGCTCATACCAATTTATTTTAGTTTAATCTATCCTTAGGAAAAAACAATATGATTGAGTGGTTATGGATTATTTTATTTGCACCATATCTCTAAATTTATAGATATGCCTTGCTTTATTATATCATTTTCTATTTTAACCTACCCTTTTTTCAGACACTTGAGTCCATTCTAATATCATGTTATTTTTCCATTAATGAGTGAGGTTGGTTTGTTAATCCTCACTCACCAATGTTACTTTACCTTTTACATAATTTTTCCATTGATGATTAAGTATTATTACTTCTCACTCATCAATGTTGTTTTACCATTTTTTCTTTCCCATATTTGTCTATGTAAGGATTGTTATTGCTTTCATATTGATGTTTGATTATTTTTTTTGACACATATCCTTGGTTTGATTAGGTGAGTTTGCCTTTATTACTTAAGGTTTACTTGTTTGAGTTTTTTTCATTTTTAGTAGCCTTGGCTTTTTGGTTACCCAATTTACTATAATTTTGACCTGGTTATTTGGTCTAACATAACATTTATCACATAAACTTACCAAATGTCCAAGTACATCTCATCTATATATTATAAGCTATTTTTGACATCATGCATTTTTACGATCATTAAATTTATATCCTTGGGTTTGTTGAAAGTAGTCTCTATGCCCTCCATGATCAAAACAAAAAACACAATAGACAACCATATAGAGATAAAGGTAAGTGAAGGTTGGTATACATTAGTTTTAGTTTTAGTTAATTCCCTTTTAGTTATCTAATTTTAGTTATTTTTTTCTTTACAATACAATAAGTTTATAGCTTCAACATTATTTTCAATTTTTATCAATTATTGATGCTTTCTCTCTTGAAGGAACCATTCGAGTCCCAATTACTTTAAGTGCATTCCTTAATGGGTGCACTAGTAAAGGGGTGGGTAGATCATTTTTTCTTCACAATATTTTTGTCCCTTTACTAACACTTTCTATCAATCTAACCTTCTCATAAAAACATTCCCATAAGCTTTTATTCCTATCTTTCACCCTCTTCGAGTCATTTTTTTACCTTTATTAGCACTTCCCAAGCCTAAAATCATTCTTCATAGTTTACGATACACTATAAACCCCATAAAACCAATACATTAATTGAAAAAACTAATTTAGATCTAGGTTGGCATGTGGCTAATCTAGACCAAGACCTAATTTGTATTTGTCAATAATAATATAGAGTCGATTGGGTAGACCCTATTAATTAAAACTTTAGAAAGGACTAGGGTTAGATTCAAATATACAAATACATTAATTTTATCTTTTTGAAGATGGGAT
This sequence comes from Torreya grandis, assembly GCA_037957365.1. Classification (NCBI taxonomy): domain Eukaryota; kingdom Viridiplantae; phylum Streptophyta; class Pinopsida; order Cupressales; family Taxaceae; genus Torreya; species Torreya grandis. The sequence continues at coordinate 255,182 of JARHVA010002789.1, read as the reverse complement.
AATAATAAGATATTTATATTTTACATCTGACTATATACCATTCTACTTGAGGAGAATAGCTTTGGGTTTTAATAACTTCTTTGGAGATATGGATCTTGTCTTATGAAAAAGTATTTTAGATGCATTGATATCTTATGTAGCCAAGAGATTATTTATATTTGTCATCCTTACATACCAAAACAATCTCATGTGAAGTACCTTGGACAAGGCAAAGATGGAGGCTCAATGGGTTCATCTTCAAAGGTAAGTATTCCTAACATTGTTTCTCCTTTGTAAGAGTAGATAAAATTGAAGTTGCACTCCTCTCTCATGCATTAGAATTTTATACACATTGATGTGAGTATATATCTTATATGCATGTTTAATTTTAATGTTTATTATCCCCACTTTATGACATAATCTTTGGTGATCACTATATTAGACTTTAATTTTCTTTTGTCATTTACTTAGTGAATATGAAAACATATGACCTAGTTAGGGTTATTATGTAGTATTACTTAACTGGAAGATTTGAAACTATCTTTAGTGATATTATTATGGTAAGAGATCCCTTGGATAGGTCTACAAAATTCATCTTGTTCATGACTATGAATATATAATTTATCAAAAATCAAAAGCTAAAGTAGGATTTATCTTCTTTGAGTTAGGATTGATTTATAGATCAATTGACATATGAGTATTGAGAAATCCATCATCTTAGTTCAATATATTCAATGATATGATCACTATGAACACTCACACACATAGGTTATCACTAGGTTCATGCATTGGTTCACATACGAAACACTTTGTATTAATTCAAACCTAGATTCACATATTAAAAATCATCTACGTGGGATTCACTTGAAATTTATTTCTAAGAACACTTATTTTTACTTTAATCTATTCATTTCACTTTACTAGATTACTAGCATAAAGTGGGGGGGGGGGTGGGGGGGTGGTGGGGGGGCTAATATAATCACCTAAAAGTGGTAATTGGATGATAAGAGTGTCACTTGAGTTAACATATCCCTAAGATAGCCATAGACCTATCCTAATTATTATACCTAAATTTATAACCATTCAATACATGACAATCACCTCTAACCAATCAAAACATAGTCCCATAATTATCATCTCAGACCCCAATCCAAGTTACTTAATAGTCTTCAAATGGGACATTAGTTCCACATTTGGGACAGTACAGCCACATGGTGCTAGTGTCCCCAATTAGGTGCTACTAAAATTTGCCCTAAATTTCCCCAAATGATAGTTTATTACATGTATGCCCCTCTTCAAGACAACCTGAGCTCATTTTCTTATCTACACAAGTAACAAAACCTTATAAATATAAATCTAATCAACCTCTATTCACTATATGGAAAATAGATGCAAAATATTTTAAAACCAAAGATAACTTTATGAAAATTCAAATTATTTGATCCCTATTCATCCCTAATTTCTACATATAACCATCTACAACAAGCCTAAGCCTAGTTTTTAAGTAAATCAAATGACAATCACATTCACTACATGCAAGGCCTCTTTCATTATGTCGTTTAGTTATACATAAATTAAGCACTAGGTGGGATAACTACATCATGATTGATCCCTATTTAGATTATTGGTGTGTAGGTAACTCTCTACATATTGGGGTTTTGAGGATGTCTAGTCCATCTTATTAACATACACAAAATATTGCTTATGCCATACCAATAAGGAAATTGGAGTTTTTTTAATTTAATTAGGTTTTCTATGCACAACTCAAATCTCTAGCCTTTATTCATGTAGGAAGAAGACATACATACACATGCACAAGTACTTAAAAAAATAAGAATAGTCCTTTAAAGGAGACATTAGTGCCATATTGAGGACACTAGACATAGATGCACTACTATTTGAACTGGGTGCTACTATCTAGTGAGAAAATGAACTCCATAATCATGTTGATTGCATAAACTATTGTCTATATCTCAAAATTTATTATCTAGATCATCTACAATATTCAAATTTAAGATAAGTCTTCATTTATCCTTAATTAATTCTATTTTTTAAAAGTCAAACATTGTTAAAATCACATCAAATCAGTACTTAACTATTTTATATTTATTTTACTCATTTAGGCATATCATCACTTAAATATAAACATATTATTTTCATTGTAAAACCCTTAAAAGTAAAATCACTTCTATTGTTTTAGAGTATGAGCTATGGTAACAAGCTATAAATCATATCTAGGATAATTATTTTCATCCTCCTCGAGATTGTGTGACTTATAAGGCACCACCCTTCCATCTTGGGTAAAGATGACACCAAAGGCCTCCTTAAAATCATCAATCTAAATCTTGAAATTATCATTTGGGTCAGGAATAATCATAGTTGGAGTTATTGTCAATATCACTTTAAGTTTATATAAATATTATTCACATTGAGTTATCTTGAAATATTATTTCCCTTATGTTGCAAGGAAGTGATAAGATTATCTAAGTGAGAGAAATCTTATAAAAACCAACAATAGTACCTAATTAAGCCTATGAAACTACATACTTCATGCACATTAGTATGAGCATACCACTCCTAAATATATTTAATATTTATTGGGTCTACAATAATTCCCCTCATAGAAATAATAAGACCCAAATAGTGTAGTTCTAATTGGTAAAAGGCACATTTATATGGCTTCCCATATATTTTATGTTACAT
>JARHVA010002789.1:122500-245000 GCA_037957365.1 Torreya grandis | reverse complement strand
TGATATACTTAAATTTTTTTTTAGGGTTTATTACATTCATTTTGAGCTTTCATTCTTAGAGGTTTGGAAACCTAGGGGAAACTTTGTCAAAAAATTTGGCATGCTAGCCAAGGGGAATGTGAAGCAGTTCTACATGATGAATTTTTGGAATGAGAACTACAGTTAAAAGCATTCATATTTACATCCATGTAGGTATTATAGAGAGTTATATATTATTTGGTTATCTTTTTAATAGGTGATTGGTTTTGTTAAAATACCTAGAATTTTAGTGCTTGGAGATTGAAAGTGTTAAAAAATTGTTGTGGCGGACTTTTATCAACCAAGTAAGTAATACATTTAAGATTCTAAGTTTATTTTTAAAAAATATAGTCAAATGGAATGTATTATGTATTTATCCAAAATATTCAACTTTATTTTATGGAATTTAGGTGAAACTATAATAAGGTCCATCATATTGGTTTTATGTCTTTGTTTGATGGCTTGATCGAGAACTTGCATTATTTTGCTAAGCTATTGATAACATTTATTTTTTGGTTTTAAAATGACCATGTGGTTGAACATTTTGCTTTTAATGTGGAAACCCCACATTGAGATTGTGCATGTAAATGACAAATGTAGTTTGGATTATGAAGTTGACTATGTGTTGTTTTCCTATTATGATGAAAATGGGTTTGTATAGAATGGTGAACTCATATTATTCAAAAGTATTTTTGGGTATTACAGTTGACTATGAGTAATGATTATATCCATTTTTATCTTATCAATGTTTGGTTTGATTTAATTGGTTCAAGCACTCAATTGGGTTTTTATTGAATCCATTACGACCTTCTATATGGTGAATATGTGTTTAGTATATTATGACTATGTTTATTATATTTTTGGTTGTTTATAGGTTAAAAGACACACAATTTGTGGTGATAATATGTTTGTTTTGGCAACTCCTACGTATTATGATTAATTTTGATGTCTATTTTAGAGAGACATACATATCATCTATGTTACAACATAGCCATGGTTTCAATTGATTTATTGTTTTAGAAACCCTAAATGGGTATTCTTTGGGTTAAGAAAATATTGTAAAGAAAAATAAAAATAAAAGAGAAGGCCTATTGGTTGTTTTGAACCAAGGATGTTTTTTAGAGATTAGGACAATAGGGAGTCTACACAAGCATTTTAAATAATTACATGGGTTTGGGGATAATTTATTATAATTTTTATCTTACTAGTTTGACTTTTTATGAATATTTAATTTATAATTATTTGACCTAGGGTTATGAAATCAAGTTGAATTATTAAATTAATTTTTGGAGTGATAATTGAGATAATTATCATTTATGATTATGTTGACCTATTAAGGGTAATCAATCTACTATTTATTTAATTATTTGATTCTATGAATGGTTTCAATTGAACTTTTGACTTATTATTATTTTAATTCAACTCATTTTTTTAATAAGACTTAAATTTTTACATATGTTTTATTTTTAATTAGCTGAGTTGTTATCTTATTTTTACAAGTTTTATTACAAATCCTAAACCTCTATTAATATATTATTTGGAGATGACTATGACAACATAGATTTATGAGACATATTATATTATGAAATATAATATGGCTTATAAATAGAGAATCTCAAAATAGAGATATAATTGTAATAAGGTACCAAGTTAGTAGATTTTAGTGGGTTTTTTGTGTTTGGTTTTATTTTATTAGTTATTTTCTGGTATGTTTTCAATCTTGATTATTTCGTAACATATTCTCCATTGGTTATCTATTGCCCTATTCCATATCCAACTAATGGTTGGGGTGGTCTAGGCCTACTTATGGTTGGGTGCATTAGGACTATCAAGATGGGATTAGCTTCATTGGACTGTATGCAATGATTGGATTCATTTTTTCTTAATATGAGTTATTTTATTAGCCTAAAAATAACTTAACATTGTTGTATCTGAATGTAGTGTTATTTATCAAAATTTTATTTAATACAAAATGTTATAGCATGACATGTATATTGATTCTTAAATTTATTATAGTTGATCATAGAATTATTTGAATATCATGGCATTGCTAAATTGATATAAAGTTAATATTTTATCATGATTAATTATTTGAAATAATATTTGTATTATTAATTTAAATGTTGTAACATTTTGAGTAGTGTTTTGATCATGTCTTGATTGTGTTTATAAAACATTAGTATTGTTATTGAGAAAACAATTTGATATTTTATTATATATTCATTATTTTTTTACTTAGATATCAATTATGTTTTGATTAATTATTTATTAGAAGATAAAGAAAAGAGACATAATGTTAGATATGTAAAAATTAATTGTATGAATCTATCTAATCACAAGATTAATCAAGCTAGGTAGCAATATTCATTAGATATGTTTACATTTGTTATTTGTTGTATTGGATGTAGATGAAAGTTATGTTTATATTAAATTTTATAATTCTTATATATTGTGAATCTTATTAATTACATGGATGAATGAATGAAAGTATTGACACTTCATTAGTGTATAGATTTAAAATTCACAATTGTGTAAATAAATTATTGATAAATGAATTGGAAAATTAATGGATTAACTTCAGTTCAATATCTTGTGAGAATTTGGAATAACTTGATGATTTGTGGAATATATTTTGTATATGAATAATTACCCAATTTATAATATGAACTTAGCTACTTCATGAAAATTCTTGCATATCACTTAATAAATACTTATAGAGGGTTGTATGGGTAGTTCCTAAATCAATTCATTAAAATTGAATAGTATTAAGATTTAGTTAATATTATATTATAATTATGTTACATTGAAAATAATGTACTCCATTTCTAAGTTCTTTAAAATGTGGTTATTCCTAGATAAACATCTTGTGATTGAGGAACAAGTGCTCTATGTTTGGAGTAGGTCATTATATATTTTTTAATAACTATCTAGTTTTCTTAATTGATAAGATCAAGATGGTGAAATTATATTTTCATAATAAGAGTTTATCCTGGAATTGAGTATTAATCAAATATAATATTTTACTAATTAATTTAAATACTTGAACTAAGACCAAAATCTAAGTTAAAGGGAAATAATAGATATATCCTAGGACATTATTGATCCTTAATCAAGTTAGTCTTGAACTTGTACCCTACTTGTAAAAGTGAAGAACAAGTGATTAAAATTAATTAATTATGCAATAATAAGTAACAAATAAATCATTCCTCAGAATCACAATAGAAGAGACATATGGAAGAAAAATTCAAATCTAAGCAAAAAAACACACATAACATTGATATAATGTGGTTCACCCAATGTGGGCTACATCCATAAATAGGATATCAATAATCTTATAAATAAGAGTAAAAACAAATATAAATAAGAAACCTCTCATAAATATAATTTTCTCTATCCCAAATTCATACCAAAATTCTTGAGATGCAAAGCTACAACTCAAAATCGATCACACTGACTGTAAAAAGAATGCAAAGCTCAAAACTCAATGCAAAATGTAATGAATAATGTGTTACCCCTCTCGTCTATTTATAATTTTAAAAATCCCTTGAAAAATTCACCATAACTATAAGGATAACCATATCCCAACAAAATAAGGTACAAAATAAGGGAGGTTTCAACCACATAATCCCCCAATTCTCTCAACACCTTTAAATCATACCCACTTCCTAAAAATGTGCCACAGAAAAGGGAATTGGTTAAAATTCGTCCCACCATTTTAAAATGTAAGCATTTCATGTTAAAATTGTCTAAGTAAATTTATTTTTACCTTAGAGGTGTTAAAAAGAACTCCACATTTAAAAATCTCAAACTTGGAGTTCATTTCCCCTTGAACAAAATTTAACATTCCTCCATGATCTTCATGAAAACCAACCAAAGCTGATCATAAACTCAACTTCTCCAATGTGACTACCTTATTCATAATATCCATAGGATTCTAGCTCATATGTATCTTCTCTAGCTTCACCATGTTTTCCTCTAAAACTATCCTAATGAAAAGATATGACAACTATATGTGCTTTATCCTTGAGTGGAAAGTAGAGTTCTTGGTTAAATGTATAACACTCTGACTATCACTATGTAGTCCCTCAACTTCCTATTTATGCCCCAGATCATTAAGTAACTACTCTAACCAAAACATCCCCTTGTTACCCTCTATAGGAGCAACATACTCAGCCTCTATGGTAGATAAAGTCACAACCTTATATATCTGAGAAATCCAACTAACCACTATATCCCTAATAATAAATACATAACCTATCATACTCCTCCTGCTATAAACATCACCATCCATATCTGAATTCACATAACCATACAAAGTGGTGTCTGATGCACCAAAACATAGCATTATACCCATCATTCCTTGAAAATATCAAAGAATCCATTTCACTTCTTGTTAGTGCTCATAACCTAGATTACTCATGTACCTAGTTACTACTCCCATTGCATAGGAAATATCTAGCCTAGTGAAAACCATAGTATACATAAAACTACCAACCACTAATGAATAAGGTACCTTGGTAATATTTAGCTTTTCTTCTTCTATCTTCGGATACTGCTCCTTTTCTAATCTAAAATGGCCTACCAAAGGAGTCCTAATTGGCTTAATTTCCTGCATATTAAACCTTTCCAAAAAAAATTCATGTACTCTTCCTAAGATAAGATCAACTTCTCCTTCTTATCTCAAGTTATCCTCATACCAAGGATTTACTTCACCGCACCTAAATCCTTCTTATAAAAGGAATCACCAAGTTGCTTCTTGAGTAATTGAATCTGTTGCATGTTCTTTCCTACAACCAACATGTCATCTACATACAACCATAAGATAATTTAATTACCATCCTTAAATCCCTTGACATACACACAATGTTCATAATGACACCTAGAGTAACACTATTCCAACATATAACTATCAAAAATTTTATATAATTTTCATGGAGCTTATTTAAGGCCATACAAGATCTATTTTAGTTTATACACCAATTTCTCCTTTCCTTTGACCTCATAACCCTATGTTTATTCCATATATAATTCCTCCTCCAAATCATTATGAAAGAATGTAGTCTTCCCCTCAAATTATTCTAAATTCAAATCCTCTACTACAACTTTACCAAGTACAGTTCTAATATAAGTCATTTTAACAATAGGAGAATAATTTTCATAAAAAAAAACCTTTCTTATGTGCAAACCCCTTGACCACTAACTCAGCCTTGTACCTTTTCCTTCCTCCATCCTCTTTTTTGATTTTGTAAACCCAATTATTCTGTAATGCTCTCTTGCCCTTGGGTAACTTCAACAAATACCACATCTAGTTCTCCATGAGAGAACTATGTTCTTCTTCCATGGCTTGCTCTGACTTCTTCCTAGCATTCACCTACATTACTTCCTCAAAACATTCTACTACTCCACTATTAGTAAGTAACAAATAACTCAAAGATGGGGAAAACTGTTTAGGACCTTTCTTACCCTAAGAGACATTCTTACTATAATATTTTGGGGTTCTTATGTAGGAGGTTCCTAAAATATCCCCTTGGATAATTTACCATTTGTAATATCATCAAACACTATGTACTGTTTTTGTTCCTATTCCTACAATTGATCCTTATACATTACTTTTTATTTAAAGACAACATCCCTAGACTAGAATATTTTCTTGTCTCTAAGACTCCAAACTAGAAAACCAAAGTCATCCTCACCATAACCAATAAAGGTGCATATCTAAGAACTATCCTCTAACTTGGTTATATCCTTCCTGGGAGCATGAACCAATGCCTCACATCTAAAGGCCTTAAAAAAATAATAATTAACTTTCTTACTAGACCAAGATTCCTTAGGTATGCCTCTATCCAAAGGAACTGAAGGTCCTTTGTTAATCAAATATACCATTGTGTTAACTGCTTCTACCCAAAACATTAAGGGCAGCCCTACATGTAACCTCATGCTCCTATCATGCTCCATGATTATCTTATTCATCCTCTCTGACACTCCATTCTTATGTGGTATCTTTGGAATCATCCTTTGACTATGAATTCCATTCTGTGAATAATAATCATCAAATACTTTGTTACAATACTCACCTCCATTATCTGACCTGAGACATTTCAACTTGAGACCTATTTCATTCTCAATGAAAGCTTTCCATCTCTTGAATGTTTCAAACACATCAATTTTATTCTTAATGCAATAAACCCAAACTTTCTTAGTTTCATTATCAGTAAATGTAACATGATAATTTGAAACACCACTAGAAGATATTTGAGCTAGCCCCCATACATTTGAGTGAATGAACTCTAACTTATTCTCCCTATTTGTAGGTCCAACCCTCAAGAACTTAACTTGATTCTTCTTCCCATACACATAATCATTAGAGAAGTATAAATCAACCTATTTCAATCCAACCAACTTGTCTTTCAATATTTCCATGTCCTTCCAGCTTATATGATCAAGCATGTATTACCAAAAAGTTGCATCTCCATATGTAAAAATTAAATTACAGTGATCAAAACTACTAATAAAATACAATGAGATAATTTTCTTACCTCTCACAACCACAAGATCACCTTAGTAAATTTCCAAGAGTCTATTGAAAACATCACTGAACAACCCTCACTATCTAATTACCCCACTAAAATTAAATTCTACCTTAACTATGGGACATGTCTGACATCCTTTAGTAGCCATGTGTTCCTATTCTACATCTTCACCTAAACAAAACCTTTCCCTACTATAATTCATTTTTCATCATCAATAAGATAAACATGTCCAAAATCTCCTTGAACATAATCCATAGAATGATTCCTATGTGGGGTGGCATGAAAATAAGCCCCTAAATCTAATACCCAAGATTTATAAACATTATACAAGGAAAGAATTAAATCATCTTGACTAACATTACCTATTTTCATATTTACCTCCTTGGTCTCATCATGTTTGGTCTTCTTGTCCCAATGTTCCAAACATTCCTTCTTTGTCTATCCAGTTTTCCCACAGTGCTAACACAACATCTTGGTTCTAGATTTAGATCTTCCGTGACCCTTTGAATTTCCTTGATTTCCTTTACTTCTATATTTTTATCTCCCTTTACTCTCCACCATCAAATCATTCCTTGAATATGATTCCTTGGTGTTCATCCTTAACATTTCCTTGCTAAGAATCACACCTATAGCATCGTCAAACTTTAAACTTCCCTTAGTAGGGATGACATTACTCATAACCATAACCATGATATCCCAACTATCTAGTAAGGAGCACAAAATCAAAAACCTTTGACTTCATCTTCAAATTTAATACCAAGAGAAGTTAGTATACTCACAACCATATTAAAATTATTCAAATGACCAACTACATAGCCATTTTTAGACATTTTCATTATAAATAACCTTTTCATCAAAAATAAATTATTAGAGGGAGAGGGATTTCATATAAATAACCTAAGTTCTTCATTAGACTAAATTTAGTCATCTCTTCTAAAATATTGAAGGAAATCAAAGATGCAAGGCACAATCGTATGGCTCCCAGTGCTTTCTTATCAAGAAAATTCTAATCTTCCTTATTCATACCTAAAGGTTGTCTATTTTCTACATCAGAGGAATATGAAGATCCTTTTGAAAAAATTAATATTCTATCTACATCTTCCACAATAAAAAAAATTCCATTGAATTTTTCAACTCTAGATCTGCCATTATCTCCCATACTTCCCACTAAAGCTAATATCTTTCTCTATAATTCACCACTTTAGCAAAACTAGTAAATCTAGCTCTGATACCAATTGTTAGGAATAATTGATTAAAATTAATTAATTAATTATGCAATAATATGTAATATGGAAATCATTCCTTATATTCACAGTAATAGATACATGGAAGAAAAATTTAGATCTGTGAAAAAATACACACATAACATCGATATAACATAGTTCACCCAATGTGAGCTATGTCTACCAAAAGGATCTCAATAATATTATAAATAAGATTAAAAACAACTCTAAAAAAGAAACCTCTCATAAAGATAATTTATCCAGCTTTAATTCACATTGAAATTCTTGAGATGCAAATCTACACCTCAAAAGCAATCACACTGACCACAAAAAGAATGTAGAGCTCAAAACTCAATGCAAAACATAATGAATAATGTATTATCCCTCTCCCCTATTTATTCTTTTCAAAATCCCTTGAAAAATGTGCTATAACCATTAGGATAAACATATCCCAATAAATAAGGCATAAAATAAAGGAGATTTCAACCACATAATCCCCTTATTCTCTCAACACCTTTAAATCATACCCATTTCCAAAAAATATGCCACAAAAAAGGGAAGTGGTTAAAATTCATCCCACCAATGTAAAAAGTAAATATCCCATGTTAAAATTGTCTTGATAATTTTATTTTTACCTTAGAGGTGTTAAAATGAACACATTTAACAATAAATGGCAAGTTGTTCTTAATAAAAACTTAAGCATGGTTATTGAAACATCCCTTGAAGTTTACGTGCCTTCAGCAACTGACATGTCTAACTCCATACATTATTTGACTATCATTTGAAAAGGTATTCAAATACTTTGCATTGATTTTAGAAATAGTCCTTTTCCCTTGAACTCTATCTCTTAGTTGTGATTTTATTGAATCATACTTAATCAAGATTATTATGATGAATCTAAACTTGTCTAATTTTGTTTGTTAGACTTAGTTGATACTACCATTGAGGTACTAGTTAATTATAGACTATACAAGTACATGGGTAAGGGAACAATTCACTAATGATTCCATTAGGAATGCTACAACATAGTATGTATACAGAGGTGAGTGGATATGACCACATTGAACCACTTCTATCCAAATATTGGGTCATTAAAACTTAATTCCTAAAGAAGTTGTTGATGGGTTATGCATTATTTATAGTTATTGTGTTGGATGTAGCTTAGTTATGGATCTCATTACATGTTTTCATGTTATAATCTGTGTTAACTATTAGATTTTTTGTTTTCTTAAGTGTTATAAAAAAATTATGGTCATGAAATCTTGGTATCAGAGCACAATTTACTTCTCTAGGGAACTTTGGAAATTTTTTTTTTATTAATTTCTACTAATTTGTTGTTTGTTTCACCACAAGATGGTGATGATAATATCTTAAATAATATACAATAACCTAAGAAATATTAATTCAGGTAGAAATAGTGGTCATAGGGTCAACATTGTTAAAAAAGAAGAACCACCTCTTAATAAAGCTAAAAATGATGTTGAGGGCCTTAACCATGGGGAAAATGACCCTAAATTTAATCAAGAAGTAGTTTTGAGTGGAATTCTAATCATGTTAAATTTATTTCAATGTAAATTAGACACATAGGAGAGAAGGATGAATAATATAGGTGTTCCACCTAATGAACTTCCATTTAGAGATGAAAGACAAATGGCTAAATTGAAACATCAAAATAATCTAGGTAATATGGTTGATCGTATTATTAAGGAGTCTAATAAGTTGCCTCCACTAACCTTTTTAGGTGACAAATTGGTTGATGCAATTGATGCATTGTTAGTAAACTTGTATAAGTATTTTAATCTACATATTATGTCATCTAATGTGAAGGCAAGGGTGATAACCTATCAATTAGTAGGAGTTGCATCTCTTTAGTGTAATAATCTATGTGTTTTAGAAGGTTACCAACAAATGAATCTTACCTAACCTACTTTTCAAAGGTAATTAAAAAAAATATGTCTTAGTTTTAATTGTAAGAAACGTAAAATCATTGATTTTTAGGTAATGAAATAAGAGAATTTGACTATGACTGGGTATCAAAAAAAGTTTATCAATCTACTACATCATCTTAATTACATGCATTATAAAGAGACTAAAGTCACTAAGTTAAAGTTGGTATTGAAATAAATATTAATTCATGCTTTGAATATGATTAATCCTAAGACTTTAACTATAGTTATTCAATCTATGCATAGGGTAGAAAAAAGAGAAGGCTTAGAAAAAGGAAAGACAAGATTTTGAAAAAGACTAAACAAAAATTTGAAGAGTAAAAATTTGTCCCCTTATCCTAATAATTTTAATAAATATGATTTTAACTGTAAATTTACAAGGAGTACTAGTGTATCCAATACATTTTAAGGGTAGAATAAGAATTTTAAGAATTTAAATTTTTCTGAGATTGCTAATTTTAAAAGGAATTCAACTTAAGGTAATCAAAATGTGCCTACTACCAGGGCCAATACTATTCCTTTAATGCTAAAATGAATTATAGTATATTGGGAATAGAGAGATAATCACTAAAATAAAGATTATCACAAGCTAAAATTTGACGAATAAGCTAATCACAAAATTTATGCAATTGTTGACAACATAAATATTAATTTTCAAACAACTCTAATTGAAAGTAGAGGTAAAACTAATATTTTTTTGTTTCAATTTTGTTTAATTCAAGAGAAATTGATATTTCTATGGATCTTAAGTTAGTAACATGTATTAATTTGAATCCAATGACTTTGAAGGATGGTTGGGATGTTGAGTTTGGCTTAGGTAAAGAGTAACTATTACTATGTGTCTTGAGGAAGTATGTCTAGAATTATATTTTTTTAAAACCCATGTAAATTGTTTTATAGCTCCTCTTATATCTTTTGATATTATGTTAGGCATGGATTAGTTTTAGTAGCATAAATCTAATTTGTAATATAGTATCAACCTTATAGCTAAAGAAAGGAGTACATAAAGGTTTCAAGTTGTATGCTATTTTGATGTAAGAATTTATGCTTAAAACATCAATGTCATTTGAGGAACATCCATTTTTACAAGCATTTTATGATGTTTTTCTAGATAATCTACCTAGTTTGCCTTCCAAGTGTGAATTTGACTTTTATATTGATGTAACTCCAAGGGTATCCCATACATCTAAGGTACCATATTATAAGAATATAAAAAATCTATAGGCAGTGAAAGATTAACTAAAATAATTATTTGAAAATAAAAATATTAAGACAAGTGTATTTCCTTGGGGTTCACTAATAGCTTTTGTGAAAAACAAAAAGATGGAACCTTGCGCTTGCGTGTTGACTATCACATGCTTAACATGGTTACCATTAATAATCATTATATTTTACCAAGGATAGATGATTTATTTGATCAAATGAAATATGTGGATGTATTTTTGAAGATTGACATGAGATTAGGCTATCAACAACTGAGAATCAATGAATAAGATACTCATAAAACATATTTTACAATAAGGTATAGACATTAAGAGTTAACTATAATGACTTTTAGTTTGACTAGTGCACTTACTATATTTATGAACTTAATAAATAGTGTATTCAAGAATTTTCTAAATAAGTTTGTTCTACTGTTCCTTGATGATATACTAATCTATTATATGAATGCATCTGAGTATGAAAAAAAATTATGATTAGTGTTGTAAAGGGTAAGGCAACATAAACTATTTGTTAAACTATCTAAGTGTGTTTTATTTTGGTATGAGATCTATTATTTGTGTCATATTATATCAAAGGCTTACATTGTAATGCATCTAACAAAGATTAAAATTATTTGAGAGGGGTTTGCTCCTAAAAATGTACATTAAGTACATAGTTATATTGGATTAGATGGATAGTATAGAATATTTGTTGAATTTATTTATAAGTTAGCTAACCAAATAATGTCCTTGTAGTATAAGGGTAATAAATTTGTGTGGACTTATAATTGTGAAAAAGATTTCCTGAAACTTAAAGATTTATTGAATTTGACATTTGTACTTATTTTACTAGATCTGAATGGAAATTTTAAAATATGAGCTAATCCATCTAAATAAAGTCTTGGTTGGAGTGTTAACTCATGATGATTTAGTTGTGTCTTATGATTCATGAAAACTTAAGGACCATGATAAAAAATTATACCACTTTGACCTTGAGCTTGATACCATTATTCATGCTTTAAAGTAATGGAATCACTTTTTAATGGGTAAGCATTTTGAGATAAAATGTGATGATCATATCTTGGAATATTTGTTTTCCCAAGATGATCTAAATGCATTCCAACATAGATAGATGATTTTTTTATGTAATTTTGATATGAATATTTCATATGTGAAAGGTAAAGAAAATTGTGTCATTGATTTAATCAGATGAGACATATACCTTATGACCTTATCTATTTTTCATAATAATTTTAGAATTAAATTATTAGAAAAATATTTTCATAATTTTTTCAAATATGTAAGTTTAAATTTATCTGACGATCTTGTTCAAAATAATTTTTTGATTTTTTCATTGATTCTAGTGGTTTAATCAGATGTAAGAATAGAATGTATGTACCTAAGCTTGATGAATTAGGCAATAATTTTTTAAAATAAGTGCATAAAAACCTCATTTTCTCATCCAAGTGTCATGAAGATGACCCATGAACTTAAAAGGTTATATTTTGGCCTAAAATGAAACTTGAAGCTATTGACTTTGTGTCAAAATAATTGGAATGCCAATGTGTGAAAACTAAATGTTGTCATCCAAGAGGATTATTGTATCCTTATGATGTACCATGAGATAAGTGTGTTTTTTTTTCATTGGATTTCATAGCTGGTTTTCCAAAATTTAAAAGTAAACATGATACTATTTTTGTTGTAATAGATCAATTTACAAAAGTTGGTCATTTCATTGTTGTAGATTTAACTTATGATGCATCTGTATTTACTTCATAATTTTTGAAAGAGATAATACAATTGCATTGTATGCCTAAAGTTATTATTTATTATAGAGACAAGAAAACTACTTTAATATTTTGGAAAAATCTAATTTTTACTTTTAGTACATGCTTGAATTTTAGTTTGTCTTATCACCCAGAAACAAATGGTCATATGGAATGATTAAATAAGGTTGCATAAGACATGATAAGAATATATATCATGGATCAATAAGGTAAATAAGAAGATTATTTACACTTAATTGAATTTTCTTATAATAATACATATCATTGTGTGATTAAAATGGATCCTTTTGAAGCTTTATATGGTCAAAAGTGTAGAACTCCACTTGGGTGAGAAAGTTCAAAAAATAGGATTGTTCCTAGTCCTCATGCTTTTAAAAATTAAGGATAAGTCAATATAAATTATAAGGTAGATTTTAAAGGCTTCCTTAGATAGGTAAAATATTTATGTGGATTTAAAAAGGACACCATGTGAATTCCAAGTGGGAGATAACATTTTTTTGCATGTATATAATAGAAAAGCTCAATTAAATTTAGAAAGTCTTAAAAAATATCCCCTCAAATTTTAGGAACTTTTGAAATTATGGAGAATTAGTCATATTGCCTACCATGTATCCCTTCCACCTTCCTTATCTCAGATTCATTATGTTTTTTATGTTACTTTTTTGACGAAGTATAATCTTGATATATCTCATGTTTTGGATTGGACTCATATTCAGGTTTTATAAGAGGAAATGATGTAGCTGGATATAGTGAATATCTTAGATCATTGAAGTGTTAAGTTGAGAAATCATGAGATTTCCTAATTTTTTGTTAAATAGGATCCTCTAACATAAATAAGTACTACATGGGAAGACTAGAGTCTTTTCAGACAACATTATCTTGGGTTGTTCTGATCACTAGGATGACTGTCTTCTAAGTGGCAGAGTATGTCATGACCCTAAGTTAATTAAATTTAATTTAGTGTGATGATATATTTTAGATATGAACTATTTGAGACATATTTTTTATTCTACTTTGGTATTATATTTAGTGATCTACATTGATATATTTTCATTAAAATTGTTGAAATAATTATGGATTACATTTCATTATAGCATTGATACTATTTATGAATGTGTAATGGTTCATTATTAAATTTGATATATTATTAAAATGTTGTTATGGAATTTGTTATACCTAGATGTACAAATGTTATTGATAGTCTATTGATTGAATACATGGATAGGTACTTGAGCTAGGTTGTGATCAAAATTGTGTAACAAAGAAACATGGATAAGCAAATTGACAAACCAAATAGTGAAATTGAACATAAAATTTAGCTTGTCGTTATTGTTTTTTTATTATTTGAGTAATGTCTTCTTAGTTATTTTTGTCATTTCCATCAATTTAGGGTTGTATATTTTTTTAAAATCTTTACTCATCAACTTCATCAGTTTGGTTGGTCATATAACTATTAGTGTTAATAGTGGTTTTAATATTCATCATATTTTTGCATTTTGTATTTTATATTTGACATTCATTAATATTTTTATTTTTCTTAAAATCTATGGCTTATGCTTTTAAATGGATCCTATTCAGTTTTAAACTTGTATTTAATCATCCTGAAGTTGTGCATGGTAATAACCTAGCCATGATAGTTTGTATGTTTTAATGGACCTTTCTTCGAATACTTGATTTATTTTATTTTCATGTGGTTAAGTATTTATTTGATCTTGGGGACTTAAGTTAGGATCTTGACACACATATGGGTCATGGTAATTAGTTCATTGGTTTGTTTTTAAGCCAATGACTTAGGGGTCATGTCATTGGCTTGTATTACCATGCAAAGGAAGTTGAAATACTTAAATTGGTTATTAGATTCATTAAATTAATTTTTCTCATTCAATCTTGAATCTTTAGGAACCTTAGGGAAAATATATCCAAGTTTTTTATATGGTGGCCAAGAAGAATGTCCATTAGTTTTGCATGAAGAATTTTGGGAATAGGAACTAGAGTCAGAATCATTTATCTTGAAAACCTTGTAGGGATTGTGGAAAATTATCTGGGGTTCATTTTTGTGCTTATTAGTGACTATTTTAATGAAAATAAACACAAAATTTTGATGCTTGGAGGTTGATAATGTTAAAAACTACTATGGTTAAATTTCATTAACCATGTAATGTATTTAATATTATGAGTTTATTTTCATAAAGTATAGTTGAATGGCATGTATGATTATTAATTTTGATGTTTGTTTTAAAGAGCCATAAAACTTATATATGTTAAAATATAACTAGTGTTTGATTTGATTTATTATTTTAGAAACCCTAAATGGGTATAGTTTGGGTTAAGAAAATATTGTAAATAAAAAAGGGCCTATCAAATGTTTCAAACCATGGATGTTTTTGGGTGACAAGTACAATATGGATTCCCCACAGGGGTTTGAAATAACTATAAAGGATTTAAGAATAATTTATTATTATGTTACTAGTTTGATTTTTTATAGATATTTAATTTATAATTATCTGATCTAGGGTCATGAAATCATGTTAAATTATTAAATTAATTATGAAAGTGATAATATTGATATTTATTATTCATGATTATGTTAACCTATTGGAGTAATAAATCTATTATTTATTTAATTATTTGATTTTACAAATGGTTTAAATTAAACTTTTGAATTTTTTTATGTTAATTAAAGTCAAATTTTGTTAATAACATGACCTAATTTTTTTTAGTATAGGTAATTATGTCATGGTGATGTTCTAGTGAGTGTATGAATTACTTTAATAGCCTAAGTGACAATGACAAAGTGTGTAATGTGTTTATCCTAATGTGTTTATAGTTAGCTTGGTTGATCTTGTATTTTGGCATGGTTAGAGATATTTAAAGATGAGTATGGAATATTAAGCATGTAAAAATGTCCCTAATATTTTTTTAAGCTTTGAGTGCCTATGTGTATGAGTGGATTTCATCTGGTTGATCATTTTTCTCATCTAGACATTTTGGGTCTAGTTGTAGAAAATTTGAGTAGGCAGTTTGATGACATCACCATTACCACATGGGAATGAGTCAAGGGGAGTTGGTCATATGGTTGTGATTAAATTATTCCCTAGTTATTATGCAATAGATCTCAAGTCATGTGATGAATCATGGTCAAAGATATGAGGATGTAGTTTGGCTACTCAAACACAATTTACTATGTTCTCATACTTAGCCAAATTTGTAAAAGGGCTCAAGTAGAGCCGAGTAAGCATGTTGATGAGGTTAGAATTCACATGAGTGGAGGTGTCAAGATAAAATGATCATATGGGTTTACTAATTTTTGTGCCTAGTTTATATGTGCTAATTCTCAAATCATACAACTAAACATTGTAAATGATATACAAGTGCAAATATGGGCTCCTAGGCATTTTGACAATGTTTTTCCATACTTAGACAAATTTGTAATGAATTAATAAGATTAAAGTAAAAATATTTATGGTGGAATGTATCGAATATATGGAAATTCTAAGATAAGGTGATTATATGGGGTTGTTTAGTTTTGAGCCTAGTTTATTTTCTCTAAATTTTAGATCATACAATGAAGCATGCTAAAAGATATGCATAAACAAAGTTGGCTTTCCAGATAGTTCTAGGCATAGTTGGCTTTGTGGAAGAAAATTTTGAGTGAGCATGTTGATGATGTCATATCTCACACAATTGTGGGTTCCAAGAAAATATTGTTACATGATTGAATTCCCATATAAAAGGTGTTCATATGGTGCAAATGCAAGGTCATGAGATTGATCAAGGAAAAAGATATATCTATCCAAAGTTGGATTTATAGGATTATTGAAGTTGATCCCTATACTTAGTCAATTTTCATGATGTTAAATATGTATACCTAGTAGAGATCCAATTATTTGCAACATCTTATACATTTAGATCTAATTATACACATTGAGTTAAATGGGTCAATGTGATAGATGTTTAGTAATGGTAAAGATTGAGCAAGTCTTAAGGAGAACAAATGAGAATGTTTTCTCTAAGATGTCAAGAAGTATCAAGATGATAATAATTGCTCGGTGTTTAACATTGATCAGAGATAAAGATCATGCTTCTTCCAAGGATTAATGGTGATTAGGTGTTCATACTGACATAGATCAATGTGTATATATTATCATTAAAGTGATCAAAAGTCACACAAGGGTGTCAAGTGTTATGATCATAAGGTTTCTAAGCAACATCAAATGATGAGCACTTCAAGGTCAGGACCAAGTTGATTCATAGATATCCATAGTGCACGATGACTCAACATTATAAGATTTCACGAGATGAGATCAAAGTGATTGATGTTTAATGTTTGAGCATTGACACCTATGCATTAAATTTAGGACATGATAAATAGTGCATAATTGATCTGATTGGTGAGGACATGAAATGTGAGCTTAGTGTTTGAGGTTTAATTGTGATCATTGTCATTTAAATATTTAAATTTAATAAGGGAAAAAATGAGGGCTCTATATTTCATCTCTATTTTTTATCTAAGACAAATTTGTTGATGTTGCAAAAATAAAAGATGACAAGGAATCCATGGTGCATCTAATGAACCTAATTTGAAGATATATAATTGTGTAAAATCAAATATATTAAGGTTCTAAGTTGAATGTGTGTTCATGCTAGGACTATAAGTGACCTGAGAAGACTGTTTGAGCTTGTTTTGATATTATTTCAATGTTTCATGATGAATTAGATATTGTAGAGTTTTGTAGACTCCCTAAGGATGATCTATGTGCATTTTTAAGCTTTAACCAATTATACACAATATGAACAATGGTTTAGAATGTGATTTTGTGTCCATCCACAATGACTATGTGTATAAAATGTTGTCTGAGCAAATTGTGCTTAAGATGAAGGATTCTATGTTGGTTGTTGTCACTTAAGGGGGACTTATAGATCATGTGGAATGGTTTCATACTTTTTATAGTGGCTCTATGTTCTTTTTTTATTTGATGAAATGATAAAATAGTGAATGGGTTCACATGAGACCTATAAGGGCTACAAGGGCCTTATTAAAAGGTGTAGTTCCTTAAGGGTGACCCATAGATGATATGGCCAACCTATGAATATTATACTAAGTTGTGTCTTTATATGAGAGATGCCTTAAGTGATAAGGCATACTTATTTGCTGACCAAGGTGTTGATTATCTAGTATGTTATATAAATAGTAGAACCAAATATGATGGTTGATAGATTTAAAGTGAGAGACTTTGGAAAGATTAGAGAGAGGATTATGTGTGTTAATTATCAATCAAAGGAGGGGTAGAGTGCCCTGTCAATGATTTTATGATCAAAACAATTTGAGGACTATTTATATGTATTATAGGTCATAACTATATTAGTAGAATAGTGCTCTAGTTATTAAAGTATGAACAAAGGTGAAGAGTGATAATCAGAGGTCCATAATTAGGTGTTGAGGACATCAATTCAAAATTGGATGTGTTCATAGGTGTTATTGTGGAAGCTCAACAATTAAGGTTGTTTCAACCTCTTTATAAGACGAAACTTGCAAAAAGGTTTGGTCGTTATTACAACTTAGCTAGACAAGTGTGGCAACTCCTTGTGGGATTGTAGTCTCACTAAAATTAGGTATGGTAGTTCATTAATCATTTATAGATGAAATAAAGTGGTTCTTATTATTATAAGATAATATTCCAATCATAGGTTCTAGTCGGTTTTATTCTCCAAGAGGGTTTCCCATGTTTGTCATGTGTTATGTGATTAATCTTGTATTGTCACTCTTTCTCATTACTATGAATGGTTTGTATGCTTTAGGAATGCTTGTGGTAACTAATTAAATATTAGTAAAGATTATAATTGAAGTTAGATTATTTGTGCTCACTGATTCAACACCCTCTTAGTGATTTTACCTCTAATAATTGGTATCAGATTAGGTCCTTTGGTAAAGTCTTAATATCTTGAAGGTAATCAAAGGTACAATGGTTTACAAAGAGGTTATGGCTTGTTTTCAAGGCAATATAGTTTTTGTTTTACCATAAGTTAATAGTGTGAAGACACAAGTGTAAACTCTAGAGTCAACAGTTAAGAATCTATAAGTCATGATGAACAAATATCTTAATAAAAAAATGGAATAATTATAAAATAAAGACATGACTTACTCAGATGTGCTCTTATCCAATGACAAAATGGATTCCATCTCCACCAAAAGCGTTAATAATGAAATTCATAGATTAGTAATAATCAATAAAAAAGGGAGGTCAAATATGAAAAATCTATTCAATGGGTATTGCTTCTCCTAAAATTAGTTTGGTCATAGATATAATTATTGTGCTCTCACTCCAAAAATCAAAAGGGATCTCATATGTTAAAACTATAACCAAAAAGGTCACATAGCCAAGCACTATAACAAAGCCTTTTGGAAAAAGGATATATAAGTCATTAACACTATCAAATGGTTTAATAAGACCAAGTCTAAAGAAGACAAAAAGAAAATTCTAATAAGATGACCAAAGGAAGAGTCATTATTTTCTCAAACAGTGTTGCATACTCAAGAAGATGAGAAAAAGAGATGTTTCATAGATAATGGATGACCAAATCATATTATAGGAGACAAATCAAGTTATCTCTCTCAAAAATACCAACCTAGGTGGAGTTAGATTTGGTGACATTAAATATGATAACATAGTTGTCAAAGGTACGGTGATTTTATAAAATGGCCATACTATGACTAAGAATGTCTTATATATAGAAAGTTTGAAACATATTATTTTAAGTGTGAACCAAATGTGTAAACAAGGAAATGTTGTAACTTTTCATGATGATGTATGTGAAATAAGAAAGGTAAAACATGGTAGATTAATTTAAAATGTTCATAAAATTGATAAAAACATCTATGTATTCCATGAATCCAATAGGGAGGAGTGCTTCATTAATCAATTTGAAGAAAGTTGGATTTGGCATAAAAGGCTTGGACATGTAATTTTTAATAATATGATAAAAATGATTTGAAAGGGGATAATAAGGCATATTCCTAAGATTTATATGATTCCTTATTCTCTTTGCAAGGCATGTCTTCATTGGAAGCAAACCAAGATAAGATACAAAACCAAGGAGTTTTCCACTACAGAGACATTGGAGTTGATCAAGACTGATCTTTTTGTACCTATGACAACTCAAATTATTTAAAGTAATAGCTAGTTCATGATCCTTATTGAAGATTTTACTAGGAAGACTTGGATATTATTTCTTAAATAAAAAATATAATATTTTACAAAATTTGTGGCATTCAAAGCTCTTGTGTAAAATGATAAAGGTTTAAAGATCAAGTGTGTGAGATTAGATAGAAGAGGTGAGTTTTAGTCTCATAAGTGTGATGATTTTTTAAGAACATGGGATAAAAATATAATATTCTACTGTTAGATCACCATAATAGAATGGTTTGGTTGAAAGGAAGAATAGTATTGTTATTGAGATGGGTAGAACTATGCTTCAAGATGAAAAAGTATCAGATGGTTATTGGGAAGAGATAGCCAACACTTTTGTTTACATCCTAAATAGGTTTCAAATCAGAGTAAATAGTAATAAGACTCCTTATGAGTTATTGAATAATAGAGAGACTAATGTCAAACATTTTAGAGTGTTTGGGAGTAGGTGCTTAATCAAAAGAGATTAAGATAATTCTGATAAATTTGATTCAAGGTCTGATGAGGGCATCTTATTAGGTTACTCTTCTATTAGTAATACCTATACATGATTCAACAAGAGACTTCACAAGATTTTTAAAACTTAAAATGTAAGGTTAGATGATACAAGTAGAGTCAAGAAGACAAAAGTGTAGGTAAGTGAAAAAATTCAAAATTTTGTTGCAAATAATGATGAGTTATCTATTCAAACAGATGATGAATATAAAGAGGAGGAAGAAAGACAAGATTATAAAGTGAAGGATTCAAAAATATCATTCAATCTGTTAGATTATTTTAAATGTTGGTGCAAGGTTATAAACTATAAAGAGAATGTTGATGAATCAAAATCAACAAGACTCAACTATATTATCCATGATTGAACCCAAAACATTTATGGAATCTATCAAAATTGAAATTTGGAATGATGTAATAGATGAAGAAATAGATAAAATATAAATGAATGAAACATAGGACTTTAGTCCCTAGGCCAAAAGATAAAAATGTGATAGGCACTAAATGGGTTTTTAGAAACTAGATGAATGAGAAAGGAGAAGTCACAAGGAACAAAGCTAGATTGGTGTGTAAAGGATATGTTGAGGTTAAAAGAATAGATTTTGATAAAAATTTTGATCCTATGGTAAGGATGGAAGAAATTAGACTCTTTTTGGGATATTAATGTTTTAAAGTTTTTAAGGTATATCAAATGGATGTGAAATCTAAATTATTGAATGGAAACTTAGAATTAGAAATCTACATTGAGTTACCTAAAAGAAATATCATGTCAAGTAATATTTTTTTTTAAATTAATTTGTTTTATGGTCTTAAATAAGCTTCTCAAGCTTGGTATGATAGGATAGACAAGTATCTTTTGAGTCAAGGATTTAAAATGGGGGTAGCTAATAATAATTTGTACCTTAAAATATAAGGTAATCATTAATTTCTAGTTATTTTATATGTTGATGACTGACAATGATAAAATGATTAGAGAATTTGTAGATACTATGAAGAGTGAGCTTGAAATGTCAATGTTGGGAGAACTATTTTTCTTCTTAAGATTAAAGATTAATGAATTTGATGTAGGGATATCCATTTCATAAGATAAATACATCAAGTATATGCTAAGAAAGTTTGACATGATGGATTATAAGCCAATGGGTACTCTAATGATCATAGGATGCAAGATAAGTAAAATAGATGACTCACTAAAAATTGATCAAACTTTGTATAAATCCATGATTCAAAGTATTTTTTACTCTATTTCACTTAGGTCTGACATCATACAAGTAGTAGGTATTATAAAAGGTTTCAATACGATCCTATAGAATCTCACTTGAAAGGAGTCAAAAGGATCTTGAGATATCTCAAAGGCACCATAGACTATGGTTTATGGTATCCCAACAGCAAAAAATTCTCTTTGAAATCATATAATGATGTTGATTGGGAAATATTAGTGTGGATAATAGGAGAAGTACTAGTGGTGGGGTATTCTTCATGGGAGAATGCTTGGTGTCTTGGATAAGCAAGAATTAAGCCTCAATATCTCTAGCAACTATAGAAGTTGAGTAGATAGCAGCTACTTCCTGTTGCACACAAGTCATGTGGATGAAACAAAATTTGAAGGATTATAAGGCAAGACAAAATGGACCTTGTTTTATTTATTGTGATAATACTAGTTTAATTAGTATCTCAAATAATAATATTATGCACTCAAAAACTAAAAAAATTCCTATTAGATATCATTTCTTGAGAGAAAAAGTGATTAATCAATGTTTTAAGTTGAATTATGTGCCTAAAAAAGAGTTCTTGTAAATATTATGACTAAACCATTGTCAAAAGCTACTTCTGAGTATCTAAGGCAAAACTTAGGTGTCATTTCATTCTCTATGAATCAATAGAAGGTATTTGGTTAAGGGGGAGTAATAATCTCATGATATTTCTCCAAAGGTTTCTGAAGGAACTATAGTATAGGGTCAGAATGGGTGTTCTCAAACTAGTTGAGATCATGTTTCTTGTTTGGTGAGTGGCATGAAGTTATGTTGGTGGTCCTTATGGTAGCTTGAGAGAGAAGGCTAGTTAGCATATGTTGTGGTTCCTCATGGTGTCTGGAGATTTAAAGATACTCAAAAGGTGTAATTGATTAGATTTATTTAGGGGAGTCCTTCTCAGATGTCTCTTGGTGAGTTCCATCATATTTTAGTAGCTTTGTGTATTCCTTTTTCATTAGTTGAAGAGAGTGTTGGCATAAAGCAAGGAGGAAGTTGTCAAGGAAAGAATAAGTAGGCTCAAGGTAAGGGGGATCTTGTATAATATTTATAAGATGGTCCTTTCCTATTTATGGTATTTTTGGTCTTCAATTTTAGTTGGTGACCACTTTGTCATTATGTCTAAGGGGGAGAAAGTTCCTATTGTAGGAATGCTTTGAGAGAGAAGGAAGGTGAGATATATATTTATATATTTATGGCTATTGACATCAATGAAAAAGGGGGATATTTTTAAATTTTTTACAATGTTGTCATGGTCATGTCATGTAGATGTTTTGGTGAGTGGATGAAGTTCTTTGATAGCCTAAGTGAAAATGACAAAGTGTGTAATATGTTTATCCTATTGTGCTTGTATTTTTCTTGGTTGATATTTTGTTTTAGCATTGTTAGAGATGTTCAAGGATGAGTATCAAATATTGATAACATGTAAAGGGTACCTAATATGTTTTATAAACTTTGATTGCTATGTGCATGAGTAGATTTCATCTAGTTGATCATTGTTGTCATCTAGACATTTTTTATCTACTGGAAAAAAAATTGAGTAGGAAGTTTGATGACATCACCATTGCCACATGGGAATGAGTCAAGGGGTTTTTTCATATTATTGTGATAAAATCAATCCCTAGGTATTATTTTTCAGATCTCCAATCATATGATGATGTACAGTCAAAGATATGAGGATGAAAATTTGGCTACTTAGATAGAATTCACTATGTTCCCATACTTAGCCAAATTTGCAAAAGGGATCAAGAAGAGCTAAGTAAGCATGTTGATGTTTTCAACATTCACATTATTATAGGTGTTACTAAAAAATGATCATATGGGTTTATTCATTATTGTTCTTAGTTTTTATGTGCTAATTCTCAAATCATGTGACTAAGCATGATAAAAGATATGCAAGTGCAAAGTTGGGCTCTTAGGCATTTTGATAGTGTTTTCTCATACTTAGCCAAATTTATAATGTGGAAAGAAGAGATGAGTAATAATTTTGATGGTGGAATATCTCACACATGTGTAAATTCTAAGAGAAGTTGATCATATGGGTTTATTAGTTTTCATCCTAGTTTATTTGCACTAAATTTTAGATCATGCAATAAAGTGTGTCAAAAAATATGTATAAGAAAAATTGGCCTTCTAGACAATTCCAAGCATATTTGGCTCTATGGATGAAAATTATGAGTGAGCATGTTGATGATGGCATATCTCTGCACATGTATGGTAACTAGGATCAAATTTTTAAATGATTGAATTCCCCTTTGAAAGGTGTTCATATGGTGTAAATATGAGGTCATGAAATTAATCAAGGCAAAATATATTTTCATGCAAAGTTGGATTTATAGGACTATTGTAGTTGATCCCCATAATTAGTTAATTTGTATGATGTTAAATATATAGACCTAAAAGAGATCCAATAATTCATGGGATCTCATACATTTAGAGCTAATGATCCATGTTGAGTCAAATCGGTCAATATGACAACTATTTAGCAAATGTAAAGATTGATCAAGTCTCAAAGAGATCAACTAAGTGCATTTGCTCCAAGAAGTTAAAAAATAGTGTGATGGAAAGAAGTGTTTGGTGGTTAATGTTGAGCATAGATAAAGATCATGCTTCTTACAAAGATCAATAGTAAGTGAGTGTTCATACTAACAGAGATCAATGGTGAACATGGACTATCAATAAAATCATCAAAAGGAATATAAAGGTGCCAAGTGTTACGATCATGAGGGTTTTGAGCAACATCAAATGGTGAGTATTGTAAGGTAACGACCAAGCTAATCTACAGAGATCGATGGTGTGTAATGAGTCAACATTGTAATATTTCACGATATGAGGTAAAAGTGACTATGGTTTAGTGTTTAAACATTGGAAATTATGCATTAAAGTTTAGACAAAAAAATGATGCATAATTAATCTAACTTGTGAGGACACAAGATGCTAGATTATTGTTCAAGGTTTAACTATGACTATTATCATTCAAATATTTAAATTTAACAAGGGGAAAAACTAGTGCTCTATATTTCATCCATACATTTTGATCCAAGATGAATTTATTGATGTTTTGAAAATAAAAGATGAATAATACTCCATGATACATCTAATGAACCTAATTTGAATATTTGAAACTATGTAGAATCAAAGATATTAAGTTTCCAAATTGATTATGTGTCCGTGGTTAGACTGTAAGTGACCTAATAATATTGTTCAATCTTGTTTTGATTTTTCATGTTGTATTGGATATTTGGGAGTGTTTAAAACTCCATGAGGATTATTTGTGTGAATTTTGAAGGTTTAACCAATTATATTTAGTATGAATAATGGTTTAGAATGTGACTATATGTTTGTCCATAATGATAGTGTGCATAAAATGTTATTTGAGTAAATTGTCCTTCAGGACAAGGGTTCTATATTGGTTGTTAGAACTTAAGGGGGACCTATATATCATAAGGATTGGGTCCATTATTTTTATAGTGGCTCTATGTTTTTTTATGTTGAAATTATAAAGGAGTAAATGGGTTCACATGAGACCTATAATGGCTATAAGGGCTTTATTAAAATGTGTAATTACTTAAGGATGACACACAGATGTTATGGCTAGCCTATGAATATTTTAATAAGTTGTGTCTTTGTATGATAGATGTCATAAGGGATAGGATATGATTAATGGCTAACCAAGGTGTTGATTATCATGTATGATCTACAAATAATATAACCAAAGATGATGGCTTCTAGATAATTGAGTGAGAGAATTTAGAGAGATTGGAGAGAAGATTGTGTGTGTGAATTATGGAGTGAATGAGGGGTAGAGTGTAATGTGGATGAGTTTTAGAGTAGAATAATTTTAGGACTATTTGTATGGCCTATAGTTCATAATTCTATAGGCAAAATAGTGATCTTACTATTTGAGTATGAGCAAAGGTGAAGAGTGATAATCATAGGTCCATCATCAAGTGTTGAAGATATCATTTAAAAGGTGTATGTGTTCATAGGTATTATTGTGGAAACTCAACATCTAAGGTGGTTGCATCCTTCATGCAAGGTGAAACTTAAAATTTTTAGTTGTTATTATAGCTTAGCTAGATAGGTGTGGTAACCCCTTATGGGATTATAGCCTCACTAAAATTAGTAATGGTAGTTACTTGATCAATTATAGATGGTATAAATTGGTTCTTATTATTATAGGATAGCATTCTAATTGTAGGTTCTAGTGGGGTTTATTTCCCAAGGGGGTTTCCCATGTATTTCATGTGTTTGTCGATTGATCTTGCATTATCTCGCTTGATCATTGCTATGAATGATTTATATGCTTCATGAATTCTTGTGGTAATTAATTAAATTTTAGTAAAAATTATAATTGAAGTTTTATTAGTTGGGTTCATTGATTCACCCCTTTCTCAATTATTATACCTCTAACAAATTTTACATAAGTTTTATTTATAATTAGCTGAGTTGTTATCTTATTTTTATGGGTTTCATTATAAATCTTAAAGTTCTATTAAAATATTATGGTAGGATGAATATGACAACATAGATTTATGAACCATATTATATTTTGAAATAAAACATGACCTATAGATCAAGAAGCTTGATATGAATTTTTGGTCACAATCAATTACCAAGTTAATATATCTTGTGAATTATTTATGTGTTTACTTTTATGTCATTGGTTGTTAATCTCAATTATTTCATAATCCATTCTACACTAATTCTTTTCTACCATGATCCATATCCAATTGATAGTTGGGGTAGTCTAGGGCCACTTTTGGTTGGGATCATTGGGACTGGAGAGGTGGGATTAGCTCCATTTTATTGCATGCAATTATTAGACTCATTTATTATTATTCTAATTTATTTTATTTGATTAAAATGAATTAAAATTGTTGTAGATAAATTTAATTTTATTTATCATAATTATATTTAATACAAAATGATGTAACATGACATGTATATTGATTCTTAAATTGATTATAGTTAGTCATTTAATTATTTGAATATCATGGCATTACTAAATTGATATGAAGTTAATATTTGATCATGATTATTTATTTGGAATAATAGTTGTGTTGTTGATTTAAATGATGTAGAATTTTGAGTAGTATTTTAATCATGTCTAGACAATGTTTATAAAATAGTAGTACTATGAATGAGAAAAAAATTGGATATTTGATTATAAAAAATTTAGTGTTTGTGTAGACACCAAAATTACATCACACATGTGCATAACTCCCTATGTCAAAACCCCCCTTGAGCCCCTTTTCAATAATAATTATCCTCCCTAACCCATACTTTTACCGCTCACACATTTAATTAATTTAAAATATTTAATTAAGTTAATTAAATAACCCATATGCCACCTTACTTAGCCACCTCATCCTGAGACTAATTCTCGCCTGATGTGTCACCTCAAGACTTACCCCCCTTATCATAAATACCCATGACTTATTCTCACATCAAAAATAAATTCATAACCAACCATGTCATTCTTAACCTTCCATTTCAACCATTTTGTAATGAATACCACACATGGCACAATAAACAATAGAAAATAGGTTTAAAATAGTACTTTTGCGTATTCTCATGCCACTAACATCAGTTAATGCATGGCCAAAATTGATGGGATTGTCAACATTAGTCATATAAGCCAAACACCAAACTAATGTTCAGGTCAATAAAAATCAAGAAAAATCATTATTTTTGCATACAAGATTTTGGCATTCAACTTTAGACATCTTGCTTTATTGTTACCTTGCATAAGTCAACCTAGATTAGGAACTAAGATCTTGAGAACCAACAATACCCACTTGTTTTCTCCATTGAAGGTATCAGTTCAGAAAGCCTGATAAGAGCCATCCATTCAACACTTATCATTCAATCACCTCTATAGCTAAGTACATCACTTATTCTATAAGTCTTTAAGAAATTAATTTGAAATCACTCTATATCTACTATTCATTACTTTACACATTCCTGACTAAACCCCTGTGAAAGAGTTATAAAACTTCCCCACTTGTTTTCCCTTATTCCAACACACCAAACCTCTAATTAGATACATTCAAACACTACTCTCTCTCACAAATCTCCCCCAACATTCCAGCCCTAACCAAAACCATTACCAGACACAGAAAAGCCTTCTACAAGCTCTAGGAAATTATTGCCTCTACCAGCCTTGGTAGCCTAATTGATATCGGTCATACTTACCTACTGACCTCAGTAGCCTAACTGATATTGGTCACTTTTACTACCAACCTCAGTAGCCTAACTGATGTCATAAACTATGGATTTATAGTAACCCTTCTAAAACTAGCCCAAATAACTTCCAAAATACAAACTAAATATACCACCTACACTCTATTACATTCTACTACACTTAGGTTGAAAATAATGGTAGTCCTCCCCAACCAAATAGGAGTGATTACAACATATGGATATGGCATGCAAACCAATCCAAGGTCATTCTAATTACTTATCCCTATCCTTCTCTATTTTTCTTTAGACTTGAAATAGAAAAATTTTAGTGAAATATTTTTGGCACACCCGGTAGGACCTTAGAGTTTTCCTTGGGTTCATTGCTTATTTTAAGCATTCATACAGGTGAATTATATTTAAAATTACATTTATTCACTTTATCCTTATTTTCTCCCTCAACACTATAAAATTCAACATTTTATTTTCTATTTAAAGGGAAAGAAACTAAAATTTCTTCTTTCTTCCCACTCTTCTTCTCTCTTTACCTCTAAAAGCAATTTATCATTTTTATTACAAGTTAAAATAATCTTATCTTTATTTATTTATTACATCCAAGTTAGGATAGTAAAGTTCATTCTATATTATCTCATCTTTGTTTTCATTTGAATCTAAATGTTTTAGATTTGGGTTTAAAACTTATTCACTTCATTATTTGCTTGCTGCATATTAGCTCACCTAGATAATTACAAGCATTATGAAAGAATTGTAGTGCACATATGTTACACAACCACATCACACTCATAATAAAAAAACATCTAAACTCACTTGAGACAAGGCCCATTAGGATTTCATCACCTAGTGGATCACCTTACCCTACCCAGCTCTCCTACTTGGATTTCACCACCAAGGGGAAAATCCACTCTATTCTCTAGAAAATTATAAACTCTAGGTAGAAGGTATATTTTGGAGAAGTGCCTTAGCTTAGATTTAGGTCCATAAAGTGTGGGGATCAAGATCCTATAACAAGCCACATACCTAGTCTAACATAGATTTCCTCTTGAGCACTAAAACTAACATAAAACTAGCTCTAGATTGCCTTTGATTACCTTTGCTAACCAAATTCTCCTCTAACTATTTGATTAAGTCATAAGCCAAAATAAGACTAAAATTAATCTCTAGGAGTTAGTAATTAGTGGTTGTATGTTCCTTTTCTACTTTTCTATTGCCTTATATATTTTAGAGTTGGTAAGGATGTTTTTCTATTGATTCACAAAAATAAAAATATTTGTAATACTCAGTTTGTATAACCTATTCTATCAAGTTTTTTGAGTCTTCTTATTTCTTACACAGACCTCTTTCATCCTTTATTTTACCTAGACTCTACTTCTAGGTTTCTAAAACATTAGATTTTCCATCTCCCAGTATATCATAGTGATTGACATCAATAGACTTTAGCTACCGACATCGATTAATCTCACCAATGTCAACAAACATTTACTACCAACATCGGTCAAGTGACTAACATAAAAAACTATGTAATTTTAAATTGCTCAAAATAGCAAGTTCAAATAACCCACTTACCTACACCCGAACCTAGTTTTTCCTTATTCTCTCTATTAAGACTATTCTTACTTCTTCTTACATGGTATTGATGTGATATCAAGCCAATTATTTTGCCAATTACACAAGCCAACAATGACTTCCACCTTCTCCTCTTATTATTGAATCTGTCATGGAGCATACTTCAGATACAAAGCATAGTCCTAGGCCTGACCAAATTACCATTATGCTTGAAAGAGATCAAGATTTTGTTAAATTTCTTGATTTTAATGTGGCATAGCTTCAACATTACCTTACCATGAGCCAATCTAATAATTCTTTGAGTGACCCAATCTATTTTATGCCAACCTCTCTAATGGAGATAACTTTAGTTTCAACTGTCACCACTATTTTCCCCATGGTTACTCAACCCACCACCTTGACAAGTAACCCAACCATAAATAATGTCCAAAGTTTAGCATCACAAACTACCCAATCCAAATGAAACCCTAGCATTTTAGCATCACCAACTACCCAATCCCACCTAAACCCCATTTTAGCATCAGTCAAGTCACAAGCAGTTCAGTCAAGTCACACCCCATTTAAAATTTTGATGGTACCTATTGCATCTACTCTTACACCTATAATTACCTGAGTTATGACTCACACTTCATATATTCTAACCATACCAATAACCCAACCTATAAGAACAACATCCAACCAAAGCATGGCATCTAACCCAATGAGACAATCCCCTTTTATTTCCACCCCCTAGCCCACGATTCATTATCCTTATGTTACACCAACACAACCTCAACAAGTTATGTTATATGCTCCTTCTACTTCTTATTATGTTCCTTATAACTTAGGGGGTATTTCCCACACTAATCCCCCTCCATACATAATTAAGATGTTGATGGATAATATGTCTAACCTAGAGACATCCATTTCTAGTTCAAAGAATGTGTTATCTTATGATCAAATATGCAATGAACCCATCCATCCTTCTATGCCTATTTACCCTTATCCAAGCCAATGGGAACTCACAAAATTTACTTATTTCTAGAGTAAATAGGACCCAAAACAACATTTGTGAGCATTTATACATGCTTATTATTTAATAGGGCACACTGATGTGTTATTACTTCACACTTTACCTATGTCTCTTTTGGGTGATACCCTGGATTGGTATAGCTCTATAACTCAACACTCCCTTTTCTTGTTTACCAAACTCATGCAAATATTTATAGACCATTTCTCTATTAACATTTCTATAAAGATTTCTATTATAGACCTTTATTCTATTATAAAATTTGATGATGAGTCTATCACAAATTTTGTCTCCTATTAGAGAGGCTTGATCAATAAACTCTCCTTCTCATTACCCTAACCTAAGATTATTAATCTCTTCTCAAGGGCATGTGATAATCACATTTAATCCACAATCTAAGTACAAAATGTTTGCACATTTTATGATGCCTTTAAAATGGTGTGAAAAAATCAAGATTCAGGATATAGATAAAGGTAGAGTCAAGTTGCACAATAAAAATGCCAATTCTAAATCAAATGACTCCTCTTATTCTAAAACATATCCTTCTAACCAAAAATCTAAAGGCTCTACCAATGCGGTGGTTGTTAAATCATATTTTTTCACAACCACAAACCAACCTAATTCCTTGACTTCCCAAAATATGACCAAGCAATTCCAATAATGGTATGAACAAAGGCAATACACTCCCATTGGGGAGTCATATACATCCATTTTGGAAAAACTATTTCAACAAGGTGTCATAACCCTTCCTCAAATCAAAGTTTAACCCCTCCCATCCTATTTCAACTTGGTACAAGGAGGATGAGTTTTATGGGTACCATTGAGTTAAAGGCCATAATTCTAATGGCTATAAAAAATTCAAAAATATTATTCAGGACATGCTTGATAGGGGTGATCTCATCTTGGATAATTCTAATGCACCCACTAATCAAAATATGGATGTGTTCAAATAGCCTTTTCCTAACCATTCACCAAATCAAAATATTATTCAAACCATGACTAAGTCATGTGATCATAATATCCATATGGTTAATATGGTATTTCCTTTACCTCTAGTTCAACCTCTCCCATAATAGGAGGCACCCATTTTATCAACTCCTCCACCACAGTTGGTGGAATTTGTTTTTCCCATTCTTCTTCCATATGTATATTAACTTATTTCACCCATTCCACTCTTTCATGAGTAATAGCCTCTTTTACCACTTCTTTTTCCACTAGAGGATCTACTATTTCCAATTCCTTTTGCACCAATATTACCTATCCTTTTACCACTTAAAGACCATGCCTTACCTATTCCACAGACACATGTTGAGGGGAACATAATTCCTATGTTATACCCTCTTAAGGAACCTTCTTAACCTATCTCTCTTCCATTGATAGATATTAATACCCCATCTAGTCCACCTTTGCTCCTAGAAGAGTCAGTGTTATCTACTCCCACATTAAATGAGAGACCTATTATGCCTACTCTAATTCCACCACTCTTACCACTTCTCTTACCTATAGAGGATCATACTTTACCTATTCCTTACCCAAATTTTGAGGGATAAATTATACCTATGTTATACCCCCTTGAGGAAACCTCTTCACCTACCTCTCCTCCAGCCATGGAAGACCATGCCTCTTTTCTTTTTTTTTTGTCAAAGAAGACACTGTTACACCTATTTCTTATCTTTAGCTTGAAGTAGCAAAGACCAAAAATTTCCCTCTTTCTCAAACACCTTAGACTTCTAAAGATACAAACATAAGGCTTATGTCAACTTCATCTAAACCCTTCTCATGATTGGTGAAAAGTCTAGAATTTCTTGACTGCATGAAACTAGATCACATGGTATTTTGGGACCAACTTAAAAATCCTTATCCAACACAATGAGTGTTGACCTTTATCACCAAACCTCTCATTAACTTTTACCCTAAGATCTTTGATAAAGCTAGAGATTATTTACCAAAGTCACCAAAAATTTATCTATGTCATAACCCTCACCCTTGTAGGCATCTTCCACATTAAAGTAGATTAGGCCTTTAGGCATACGCCCTGTCTCTAATGTAATTCATCCACAAGTGAAATTAGATCTAACACTCCAACCATAAGTTGGAGTTTTGTGGGTTAAACTACAAAAAATGTTAAGCTTCCTATATCTCACTAATCCTTCCCTCTTCAACCCTTATCTTTACCATCAATTTTGGGACCACACCCCTCTACTTTAGTTGGAGTATCACCAATCCAAGCAAAAAAAAGAATAAGTTACCTCCACTATTGCCTTTTCCACCTGGTAGGCCTTTCACATCTAACACCATGATACCTAACACTAAGAAAGTGTCAAGAAAACATGTAACTCTAGTGCCACCAAACAAGGCACCACACAAAACAACCCCTGTGACTCCCAAATAAAAGGTTTCCACTCTTATTACCACAACAAGTGTGAGCCCACCTAGAAGCTCTTAGATATTTTTCCTATGTCATTTTTTGCAATCTTCCATAATAACTCTTCCTCTGATTATTCCTTATAGTCCTCTTAGAATGAATCCATATTGATTTAATGATACATAAGTGTGTTTATATCATCATTCACTTAGACACAATACTAAGAGTTGTAAAGCCCTCACAGTAGTCATTCGATAACATTTTGATGTTGACATGCTATTTGTTGATAATCCTATTAATCTTCTTGTTATTTCACCTCTAGAATCCACAATAACTCTTATTGTTCCACCTAAATTCAAACCCAAAGATGTTGTCATACCCCCTTTACCACTTCCTTTACCTATATTTTAGATCAACATAGTTAATGTGGCCCCACAATCATAAAACCAAAAGGATAAAGGTAAGGATAAAGTCACTATTCCTTGGGCTCATCCATTTTCCAAAGACAATCCTCCTCCAAATCATAATATTTTCATTTTGGGTATCCCAAAACTAACATCTTCAGATGTTATTCAAATCTTGATTGTGAAATAGCTTCACCAAACTCCTTTGAAAATGTACTTGTATGATTTAATCCAAAACTCACCCCAACACCATCAAGGTTTGATTAGTGCCTTGTAATTTCTTAAGGTACAACCTAATGATCCCCAAGCTCTTTTAGCTTTTGTCAGCTCTCTTAATTCCATCTCCCTGATTTCCTTCAATAATTCTAAAATTCCACTTCAACACCTTGAAGATCAAGAGTTTTCCTTTTTTATTATCACATATATTGATCAAATTCATGTCAAGAGAGTCATGATCGATGGGGGAGCTATAATTAATATTATTTCCACACATGCCTACAAATAGCTAGCTCTTCCTAATAATTGCATGTCTCAAACTGATGCAGTACTCCACTCCTTTAATGATACCACAAATACTACGGTGGGGATTGTTATCTTACATATTCTTGTAGGTCCCTGCATAATTCTTGAGAAATTCTATGTTGTACAAGGAGAGTTCCAATATAACATCCTACTTGGATGACCTTAGATACGTGTTATGGCATGTGTACAATCAACTTTAAAATGTTGTGTAAAGTTTGAACATGATGGGAAAGTGTATGTTATACCCGCTAACCCACCTCCATTTAAAACATGCAACATGACTTATAGTCCCAATGATTTTTTTAATTCCATTAAAGACATCATCTTCTCCACATGATACTTCTGAAGCTTCCATAAGCTCCACTCCCTTGGTTACATAAATACTGGAAACATAAATTCCTAACACAGATCCCATGGAGGAAAATTTTAAACATTTGTCACTCAGAGAATATCATTTGTTGATGCTTGACATTTTCTATACTCCACAAGAGTATGGAAAGCTTCATATGAACCCAAGTTATGATCCCCACATTGGGATGGTCATCCCTTATGGGCCCCCTAACCTTCAAACTAATTTCACATATAGAAGAATTAATTAGGCTCTTACTGTCAATAATCCATCACCTTCACTATAGCCATTTACCTATGATTTCTCTTTCCTGAGTAAGCCTACATTCTCTCACACCTATCTCTATAGGTGTGCCTAGAAAGGATTTGGTTTGGGTCATTATGAGTAGGTTATCCATATGCCCATTGAATATCCAACTAGCAAAACCATTGAAAATGTCAAAAAGAGGCATGGAGTGGGTTATGATGAACCAACTAAACTCACCAGAATTTCCCAAGTACCAATTATTGAAGAGCTAGTCTCTCCTTCCCCAACTTCTTCTTTACCATAACCTATAAAATCTAAGGTATTTATACCTCTTAAAAAAATCTATATAATCCATCCATTTCGGGCCTCTCACTTATCACCAGGGTAGGGAAACAAGGTCCCTTCATCTTGTTCATCCTGAAATAATTGATGAAGACTCTCCTAATATTAAAACTATCCAATGTCAATATGATGATGTTATTCTCACATACATGGGTGTAGATGATTCCTATATCTAACTATCACTCCCATCTAAATATAAGCTATGTTAAATGAATCAACCATTGACATCAATTTTCCCTCTCATGATAACCCCCGTGTCCTCAAGATTGGCCAATCTTTGGATGTCTTTGAGTAAGATGATATGCCACATTTCTTAATAACTATAGCAAAGCATTCACTTGGTCTTATAGTGACATGCCTAGTATTGACCCCTTTATCATCACCGATAACATTGTCACAAATTGACATGTTAAACATGTGAAGTATAAGCTTCACAAGATGCATCCTCGTATTGCTCTCCTAATTAAAGAAGATATCCAATGCCTCCTTTCTATTAACTTTATCCAACCCATTGACTACTTGGAATGAATTTCTAATATTATTCCTATCACAAAAGCAACTAGGGGAATCCACATTTGTACTAACTACCATGACTTAAACCTCACTTGTCCACAAAATGACTTCACATTGCCATGTATTGACCAACTTATTGATCTAATAGCTAGACATTAGATGCTATCACTTATGGATGGGTTCTCTAGATATAATCAAATCTTGGTTTCTCTTAAGGATCAACATAAGATAGCCTTCATTACCCCATGGGGGACTTTTTGTTATTGGTTTATGCCTTTTGGTCTAAATAACACTGGTGCTACCTACCAATGTGCTATGACTCACATCTTCCATGATCTCATACACAAAATTGTGGAAGATTACATGGATTACCTACTTGGAAAGTCTAAGCTTTGCCAAGATCACTTGAAAATTCTCAAAATCATAGTTACTCATCTCCTCTAATATAACATTTGACTAAACCCAAATAAATATGTCTTTGGTGTTTTTTTGGGTAAGCTCTTAGGCATTATCATTTCTCTTTATGGTATTGAAGTCGACCCTGATAAGGTTAGAGTAATATTAGAGATGCCTCCACCTACTAATATCAAACAACTTTGTATCCTATAAGGAAAACTTCAATCAATCCACTACTTCATCTCCCAATTATCAGATCATTGCCAACCCTTTCACCATCTCCTCAAAAAAAATGTCTCCTTCCATTGGAATATAGATTGCCAAGAAGATTTTGATGCACTAAAATAGTATCTCCTTTCCCCACTGATTCTTATTCCACATAAGAAAAATTAGTCTTTTTACCTTTACATATCTTAAAAAAAACCATTCTCTATGTGTTATAATTACACATCAAGAAAATCAACATTGAGAACAATTGGTTTACTACATAAGCCACACACTTATTGATTATGAAACTCGATATACCCATACCAAAAAGCTTTGTCTCATGTTGGTATTTTCAACCTCCAAGTTTTACCATTATCTCCTAAATCACAAAACCTATATGGTGACCCATACTGATCCCCTCAAATACATGTATTCCAAGCCATATCACAACCAACATGTAGTTCAGTGGCTCATTCTCCTTACTGAATTTGACTTAGAGTTTATTCAACAAAAGTCTATCTAAAGGTAAACAATCACTGACCAGTAATCTACCACCACTTTCCTTGACAACCAACCTTCAAACCTTGAATTCTTTGATGAATCCATCACAATGTTATACATTGATGACATCTCCTATCAAATGATGATGTTCTTTGATGGGTCTAGATGTAAATACAATAGGGGTATGGGGGTCATTGTTATTCCTCTAGCTAGAGAGCCTATGCCTTTATCATTTAAACTAGATTTTGAATGCACTAGCAACATGGTTGAATATGAGGATTTAATCTTATGGCTTTAAATTGCTATCTTCTTTGGTGTCAAATCCATAACCATTTTTAGTGATTCTTAGCTAGTGGTTAATTAAGTTAATGATTCGTACCTATGCAAAAAAAAATTGTAG
The DNA here is from genome assembly GCA_037957365.1 of Torreya grandis. NCBI lineage: Eukaryota > Viridiplantae > Streptophyta > Pinopsida > Cupressales > Taxaceae > Torreya > Torreya grandis. The sequence goes on along the minus strand of JARHVA010002789.1, from coordinate 208,344 downwards.
CAGTATAAGCATCATGTAGATACATTATTAGGGTCATTTTACTCTTATCTCTTACAAACTATTCATTAATCCACAAACAAGTTTGCTGACGTAATGGCTTCACTTGCTTCACACATACCCTCTTCTTCCTCTTCCTCATAAATCTATATCACTGTGCATCACTAAACATTTCCCTCCTATATATCAACTAACATCCTTTTTATTGGAAATGTAACATCCAACCCACACAACTTATGGTGCATGTAACTCATGGATTATCTTTCCTTTACTATTACCCCTTTTAATCTCTCTAATAATGGGAGACATGTTTTCATAAAACATGCCACTCATTACACTATTCTAGGGGGACTTCTCTATAATGAAGGTTTTGATGGTCTCCTCCTTATATACATCACTAGTACTAAGACTCCCTTCATTATTAAGGAAGTCCATGATGGGATTTGTGGTGGACATTTCAATGGTCACATAGTTACCAAGTGTATCCTTTGACTCAGCTATTATTGGCCAACACTCCATCAAAACTATGTTGATTATGTTTGGCATTGAATCAAATGTCAACAACATGCTAACCTCCTTCACATTCCAAGTCATGCATTACAAATTTCCAAAGACTTTTGGCCCTTCTCTCAATGGGGCTTGGATCTAATTGGAGATATTAACCCTCATTCATCCCTTCGTCATCATTATATCATTATTGCCACTGAATACTTCACCAAGTGGGTCAAGGCTATTCCTCTCATCTCCACTAAGGCTAAAAAAATTATTGACTTTATCAACCATCACATCATCTATCATTTTGGTGTCCTTGATAAAATTATAATAGATAATGGCAAATATTTCAAACATAAGACTGTTTAAAGTCTTTATGATACTTTCAAAATCAAATTAATTTTTGCATCACCATGTTATCCATAAGTGAATGGATAGGTAGAAGATTCTAACAAAACATTGACCAAAATTCTCATGAAGGTAGTCAATGATATGTGCAAGGATTGGCACACACACATTCCCTTTGCTTTATGGGCTTACTGCACTAACATTCAAACCCCTACGTGTACTATGTCTTTTTCCTTAGTGTATGGAATGAAGGTTATTTTTTCTCTTAAGTTTTAGATTCTTTCTCTTCACATTTCTCTAAAAGACATACTTACTAATGATGACTTTAACCAAGAACATTTGGCTCAAATTGAGTTGATTGATGAGTATTATCTCGTAGCTCTCAACCACCTCTAAATCTATCAAGAGTGTGTCAATTGTGCTTACAAAAAAAACCTCAAAGATTGAGATTTCAATATTAGAGATCTCATCTTAAAATAAAATCAACATGTGACAAACATGGAGAAAATAAAATAGAGTAAGTTTGATTCTAATTAGCTTTGACCCTACATCATAACTCACAAGTATGTCTCAAGAACTTATCACTTGTCTTCTCTTAAAGGAAATCTAGAACCTAAGCCTTTAAATGCCTTACACCTACAACAATTCTTTTTTTAACCAAGTAATGCTTCACCTCATGTTTAACTTGAGCTCATCCCTTGAGCACCCATATTACATTCATCTCCCTTCCTCTTAACCCTTACTCTTGCATACTTAGTTAACTTATGAAGTGTTATGGTTTTTCCCTCAAAGTGAAAAAATATTAAGCCTCTTTAGTCTTGTCTATGACAAAAATCAAAAAAAAATTAGGATATGTAGACAAGTTATAATCTCTTAGGTCATGATTCTCAATGTAGACTCCTCCCTTCAAGGATAACTACATAATTTCTATTTTATACTATCAATAGACTGCTCCCTTAAAGGTCATCTATTTAAACTCAAAAACAAATGCTTATACCACTCCCTTAAAGGATGGCTAGGCAAAGCTTTGTTATAAAAGGGAAAACAAATAAAAATCTTCTCATATTGATCAACTTCATAAGACCTCAACACATACAACATCCCATTGTAAGCTTCCCACATTGATCAACTTACACACAAAAAATCCTTTAAGTCATGGACTTGCCTATAGTTGCTCTCAAGTCACCCATAGTAGGGGGATATCATCCCCACTTCAAAGGTTACGGTACCCCAACACTTTCACTCATTTTACCCTTTTCTCCTCATACTCTTTCAAGGGACTTTAAACTCACTTAACACAAGGTAAACATGATGATTCTATAACAAAAAAAATGTTCTAATGATACAAAGCATGAAAGAGGCTCATATTTCTAAGCCTAGTTATGTTATGATTATGGTCTTTGCTAATACATGAGCATTTTTCCTCTTTATTTCCCATTTGCATCACATGTCGATCTCTATACTAAGATGACAACTTCATACAAACAATAATAGAAATAGCCTATCCATTTTAAGCATACACCATCACAAATATGTAAAAATTCTTAGATGAAGCTAATAAATAAACTATGCGTATAGTATCACACATGGGAAATGCTAGTCTAACTCAACTAACATGCTCAATATTAACATAGCATTAAAATAATCATCTACATCAACATCATAATACAAATCACAATAAATGTATCTCAAAATCATAATAAATATACATCATATATATATATATATATATATATATATATAGACACACACACACACACACACACACACACACACACACACACACACACACACACACACACACACACACACACTCAACATAAATGTACATTAATACATCATCATAATATCATCTCTCTCTCAAAATATACATCTCTCATCTTTAGCTCACAAGTTGGTGTACATTTAACATATATAACAATAATGAAATCTGGTGACCAGAGTCCTCAAGGCTCTCTGCATGGTCATGAAGAAGTAGTGTCATCATCACTCTCCTACTCTATCAACTCAAAATACCTTTGAATTTATGGGAAACCCCTAATGACCCTCTCATAATAAGCAATCTCATCAAGGGTAGTATTATATGTCACCATAGATATAGTCTGTGGTGGTCCCATCACACCTACTAAAGGCCCAGCCTATATTGGTCCCTATGGTGGAGGAGGAGTAGCCTAACCTATTGCTCTCAAATTATCCCTCTCAATTATTAGTGTAGTAGCCTAGCCCTATAATAACCTGACCTAGCCCTATAATACCCTAACCTAGCCTTATAATGTCACCACCTTTCCTTGTAAAACCAATACATGTGCATGAGCTACATCTTGAGCTTGCACTACTACATCTTATGCCTATATCACTACATCCCAAGCATGTATATGTACCTCTCTCTCTCTCTCTCTCACACACACACACACACACACACACACACACACACACACACACACACACACACACACACACACACACACACACACACACACACACACACACACACACACACACACACACACACACACATCAACCCTTGAAAATATGGTGGTGGCCTCCTTACCTCAACCATGGGATGAAAACCTATCTCCCAAGAAAGATAGGTTGTTGTGCATCCTAGATCTATTATACTTGACCTTACTGGTAGTTCCTCAAAATTTTGTCCATCTATCTCCTATGATAAGGGTAAGGGTGCCTCTATATCATCCCTCATATATCAAGGGAAGGCAAGAGGGACATCCTATAGTAAGTTGAACTGTCTCTTGACCCATGCCATGGGTAGCATCTCTAGCTTGTTGGCTCATCTAACTCTAACCCATAATGAGGTCTTTGAGTAAGTGAACTACTATAACTATCCTTTTAATGTAGGTTATGTCAATTAAGGTCTCCACAAAATATTTGGAGGGATCAATCCCTCTATCATGCACCTATAATAATTAATATCACATACTATGTCATCTACTGAGGTCTAGGCCATACCATCTTTCCAAAGTCTAAAACCACCCCTAAAACTAGCTATAATCATGGTAGGTAACCCTAATGGTCATGTCACTATGATATGCTCATATTCCCAACAATGGAGTAAATACCTGACACACAAATTATATCATCATCATAGTCTCAACCCCCATAACTCTTTATGTAACTATACTAAAACATTTCTTCCCCATGCAAATACAGTCTACTCCTCAACCATCTATGCCAGAATACCTATCAACACAATGGGAAATCTCCCACCAGTTGCATATGATAGTGTATACACTATAATTCATATCATCATCAAGATGATCAGCTAATATTTCTCCTCATCAACAATGTATATTGGCTTATAGGCAAAACTCAATCAGTGATAGGTAGTCTTACTAACATGCTCTTTAAATAAATACACCTTGTAAATATCATGCTTCTCTCTCAAACATGAGAAGAGCTCCTCACCCAAGAGTGGAAACTATAAAATCCTATATACATCCTCTTGGGTCACTATAAACTCTTTGATCAGTAGATGAAATGTGTTGGTGGTATGATCCCACCTCTTGATCAATGCTACCATTAAACTCACATCTCATGTGAATTTTTAATACCATCACACTCTCCATAAACCTATAGTTTCCATGTGCTCCCACTCATATGGAGTGACATCCCTCCTTCTCTATGTCTAAAACATTAGTAGGTGATCCTGTAGCCTCAAATCCATTCTAGCCTATATCCATACACACGTAACTCAAGTCACATAATTTCTAATATACCACCTTTTTCCCTTCTCTTTGGGAAAACTACATTGGTCTAAGGCACTCCACCAAAAGCTATGTAGGTAGTACTCAGTCGACATGGGGTCTTTTAAGGTTAGATCATCCATATACTCACATAACTATCTACCCTACTCTCTCCTCTCTACCCTAGGCTTCACTACCTCTCTCTCCACCCTAGGCCTAGCTACCTATCACAACTCTAGGCCTCATAACTTATCTCTCTAACCTTCAACCCTATGACCTATCTTTTGAGACTTAGGTCCTCTAACCTATTTAAACCTATAATTTTTTACCCATTTCCCATAACACACTTTAAACCATACCTTATATATTTTCCCCTTCTCTTTAGAAAAACTACATTGGCCTGAGGCCCTCACCCAAGCTATGTAGGTAGCACTCAATTGACATGCGGTCTTTTGAGGCTAGCTCAGCCATTAAGCTAGTTGATTACTTGAATTGAGGATTCAAATTGACCTTTTCTCTTATTTTTAGGTTCTACATAGTCACCAACATCACTTTAATATGTTGACATCAATGCTTGGTATTGGCTGATGTCAACAAAAACCTACCAACATTAGCACTGTGTCAGTCAATGCAAGTAGACCTTGTCAATGTCAGTGACTAGTTCAACCTTAGGTTTGAATGAATCATCTCCCAAAATTAACTTTTAACCTAAAACCTACACCCAAATCCCTCCTAAATTAACCTAAACCTACCCCACTCTATTTTTTACCCCCCTCAACATCTTTTTTCTACCTAAACTTTAAATTTAGCATACAAAAAGCAAACTAACCAACTCAAATTCCACATCAAATTAGAGGCACTCTTACCTCATCTCTTTATCTCCTCTAGGCTAGAATAACTAGTTCTTGTGGTGGTGTACCTCCCATTGGGTCCCCTCCTAACTCTTCCATCTTAGTCACACTTAAATCTCTTTTTCTCTCCAATCAAATGTTGTAAATGAGTTATAGTGGGATGCCAAACCCCTTTTTGTCACGTTTGATCACCCATCGACATTAGTATATTTGACCTATTCTACCAATGTTAGCAATATTTCCCATTGATGTTGATAACCTTTCCCTATGACACTTACATCAATATTATTTAATATCGACATCGGCAACATAACCTATACCGACACCCTTGCCTTAGAGTTCCCACCAACACCCATAATCCTTTAGACTATACCCATAATATGGGGCAATTTGAAGATCACATATATCTCCCCAACCATGACAACCACCCTTGGATATTACTTAAATTTCCACCCATGATTACTTTTACTATAGATCATGAATATCTCCTTAATCATTGACCCTTTTACACTAACCTTTCCTTCATTGTCTTGACCACTTATGTTATTTTACTATAGTTGGCTATTATACACACGCATGTATATTAGGTGTTTTAGAAGGTGACCAAGCTCATCTTACCACCTGTAACCTTTTATGTTTCTCAGGGGCACTTCTTACCTTAGATACCTGGTACACATAGACCATTGGAGCTATAACTTTGATTTTTTTGACCTTATCAACTATCACTTATAAGTTGTGTTTTGGTTATTTTTATCTGAGTCCTCCTCAACCTTACCTATTCATTATTTTTAAAACTATAACTCATAATAGTATATACATAAGTAGTGATACCATGTTCTCCTTCACTCACATAATTCACTTCTTTTGAAATTGGTACCTAATTCTATTTTCTCCTCTATTGATTCCTATTTTGAGGGAGGGGGGTAGCTCATCCAATACCTGGAGCATATAACTCCCATTATTGTCTTACAGTTTATCATTGCAAATTACAAGATAAAAAGGGGAAAATGTAGACACTAAAATTACATCACACATGTGCATAACTCACTATGTTTTAAACCCCCTTGAGCCCTTTCTTAATAATAACTAGCCTCTTTAACCCATGCTTTTACCCTTCACACATTTAATTAATTTAAAATATTTAATTAAGTTAATTAAAAACCCCTTATTCCACATTACTTGACCACCTCATCCTAAGACTAATTCTCACCTGATGAGTCACCTCAAGACTTAATCCCCTTATCCTAACTACCCATGACTTATTCTCACCTCAAAAATAAATTCCTAACCAACCACATCCTTTTTAACCTCCCATGTCTACCGTTTTGTAATAAATACCACACTTAGCATGAGAAATAATAGAAAATAGGTTAAAAATATTACTTTTACCTATTCTCATGTCATCCATGTCAGTCAACCCATGATTGATATTGGTGGGATCAGTGATGTCAGTTATATAATCCAAACTCCATACTAATTTTTATCTCAATAGAAATCAATAAAACTAAATCTTATTTGCATACAGGCTTTTGGAATTCAACTTTCAACATCTTGGCTTACTGTTACCTTGCACAAATCAACCTACATCAAGAACCATGCTCTTGAGAACAAATAGTACCTACTTATTTTCCATATTTAAGGCATTAATTTGGCAAGCCTAATAAGAGCCATCCATTCAACACTTATCATTCAATCACCTCTACAACTAACTACATCACTTTTTTTGTAAGTCCTTAAGCAGTTACTTTGCAATCACTCTATATCTATTGTTCATTGCTTTACACATTCTTTATGGAACCCTTTTGAAGGATTTATAAAAATTATCCACTTATTTCTCCTTATTCCAACACACCAAACCTCTAACTAGATCCATCCAAACACTACTCTCTCTCTCTCTCTCACAACTCTCCCCTAACCTTCTAACCCTGACCAACACCATTTTCTAGACCTAGAAAAGCCTTCTATAAACTCCTAGGTAATTATTTCCCATATCAACCGTGGCATCCTAATTGATATCAATCATACTTACCTACTGGCCTCGATAGCCTAACCGATATTAGTCACTTTTACTACTGACCTCAGTAGCCTAACCGACATTGGCAACTATGGATTTCTATTAACCCTTCTAAAACCTACCTAAATAACTTCCAAAATACAAACTAAATATACCACCTACACTCTATTTCTTTATATTGAACTCAAGTTGTGAATATTGGTAATCCTCCCCAACCAAATATGAGTGATCATAACATTTGGATATGGTGTACAAACCAATCTAGGTTCATTCTAATCACTTATCCCTATCCTTCTTCTCTATTTTTCTTTAGACTTGAAATAGAAAAATTTTAGTGAAATAGTTTGAATCAGATATTAGTTATGTTTTTATTATCATTTGATTTATTATTTATTATAAGATAAGGAAAAGTTTCACAATGCTAGCTATGCCAAAGTTACTTGTGTGAATCTATATAATCATAAGATTAATCAAGTGAGGTAATAATATTCATTAGATGCATTTAAATTTATTATCTATTGTATTGGATGTAGATGAAATTTATGTTTATATGAAATTTTTAAATTCTTATTTATTTTGAATCCTATTAATTACATGGATGAACAAATGGAAGTATTCACATTTCCTTAATGTACAGACTGTAACTTCATAATTATATAAATAAATTATTTATAAATGAATTGAAAAATTAATGGATTTGTTTCAGTTAAATATCTTGTGAGAAATATGAATAACTTGATGATTTGTGGAATAAGTTTTATATATAAATAATTACCCAAGTAACTAATATTAACTTAACTACTTAAGGAAAATTCTCTCATATCACTTAATAAGTACTTATATAAGGATCTATGGGTAGTTCCTAAATCAATCAATTAAAAATCAATAGCATTAAGATTTAGTTAATCTTATGTTATAATTAAGTTACATCGACAATAATGTAGTCCATTATTAAGTTCTTAGAAATGTGGCTATTCCTATCTAAGCATCCTTTAATTGAGGAACAAGTGGTCTATGTTTAGAATAGGTCATTATATATATATATATAATTAACTCTCTAATTATTAATTGATGAGAGCAAGATGGTGAACTTATATTTTCATAATAAGCATTTATCTTGGAATTAAGGCTTAATGAAATATAATATTTAAATAAGTAATTTGAATACTTGAACTAAGACCATGGACTGAGTTAAAGAGAAATAATAGATCTATGCTAGGACACTATTGATCTTTGGGCAAGCTAGTCTTGAACTTGTACCCTACATGTAAATTGTAAGATGTTCCTAAGTAAAACTTAAGCTTGTTTGTTTAGACATACCATGAAGCTTGCGTGGCTTTAGTAGCTGATGTGTCAAACTCCATACATCAGTGGACTATTATTTGAAAATGTGTTAAAATACTTTTCATCCCTTGAAATTTGTCTATTGGTTGTGATTTTACTGAATCATACTTAATCAAGCTTAGTGTGATGATTCTTCTATTGAATCTAAATTTATCTACTTTTGTTTGTTTGAATTTTCTGATATTAACCTTAAGTTACTAGTTTTTTTATAGCCTATACAAGTACTTGGGTAAGGGAAAAAATCACTAATGGGTTCATTAGGAACGATTCAGCATAGTATCCATATAATTTTGAGTGGGTATAGCTACACTGACCCACTTCTATCTGATTATTAGGTGGTTAGAACTTACTTCTTAAATAATTCATTGATGGGTCATGTGTTCAATCTAGTTCTTATGTTTTCTATAACACAATTATGGATCTCATTTCTTGTTTTTGTGATAAAATATAAGTGACCTATTCCATTATTTGTTCATTTATATGTTACTAATAACCATGGCCATGAAATACATTTGAACATTCAACTCTGCATTCCTCATATGTTTTAATCCCTTAACAATTTATCCTAATCATTTATAATTGAAACATGAATTTAAAATAATAAGTAAATATAAAATTGCATTCTTAATATCCTAACAATATAAAATACTATTCTAAGTATATCAATAGAATAAAAATTATTTAAAAGTGAAGCCTAACTAATATATATGATGTAATCACTCTAAACTAATTAAACGCAAAAATGCTTCTACACTGAGCATTTAAAGTTAATATTAAAATATAAGAAACATTATAATAGATGATAATGAATTTCCAAATATAACTCTTCACTATTCAAAACAACTTCCAAAATTACAATTCAATCATAAGAGCCTATGTGTTAATAATGCCAGTAAATTGAATATAAAAATAAAGATAAGTGTAATTCTACAAAATCAAATCCTAGTGCCCACTCTTATAAGCCAAACCATCAGTGGCCTTCACCATCCCAACCATCAACTCGATGGTGGAAATCAAACATCCAGGCATGAAAAAAGATCTTGAGCATATGCCATGAGATTAAATCCATGGGTAGAAATGAAAACACCAATCACAAGACAAAAAGGAAAAGCTATAGGTAATCAATATTTAATGAATCCTTTCAAATAAAATGACACTAATAATAATTCCAAACATTCCATTGGAATATACACACATCCTAGTTAATAACATACTATCACCTCATAATAAGTAGTTGACATCTAAGTATACCAGATCCATTCAAAAAATTTAATAATGCCTCACTCAAGGAGTTAATTGACATTTAACTTAAACAAAAAATTTATAATGAAAAAAAATTATAATTAAGAAAAAACTCAAACTTCCATATTACATATGTATATTGGAGTATTTCAACAAAATCTCATCAATACCCAAAAAGGGTCAAGAATGATTTAGTTCATGACATACTCTAGAATCCCTGAATTTAGAACAAAACTCACAATACTACCAAGAACATTCCTTAAGAAAATAACATAACTTATACGTGCCTCTAAATAAATGGTCATCATAGAGTATCCATTTGTGCCAAAGATTGGGGTCTTTACCCAAAATGAACACAACTGATGTCACCCTAATAACCATGCTTCATAATTCAAACATTAATTTTTTATTTAAAGCAAATTAAAATTTCTACAATATTATTAAATATCCACCTATAATGCTATAAAAAAGGAAAATAATTTTATATGCCATTCTAATAACAATTAAGTGAATAACTTAATTTTCCTTCAACGACCTATCTAGGTCACAAATTGTAATGAGGTTGAGTTACCACTAGAATATTCAAGTAACATAAATGAAAAATCATTATTTAAAAGACCTTTCCTAGCTAGGGTTTTCTTTAACTAACAATAGCTTCTATTATTTCCATAGGGTCAAGCCAAAAGAGGAATAAAAATAAGAAATAAAAAACAAGTCTCAACCCAAATACATAATATGCATTCAAACACAATATAATTATTATTATCAATTGAAACAATTGAGAGGTGAGTGTAGGCTAATTATGAATTTTTTATGATATCATGATGAACTGGTAGTGTTTATAAGGTCAAAAGGTTCCTAGGAAAAAAATTATAGTTGTCATTCTTCACCTATTCCAATTTTTAAAACATTACTTGGAATAAAAATGGCATCCCTATAGAAAAGCAAAAAATGATGAATGCCCTATTATTTTATTTTGACCACCATATAAAACCAAAACCCCTTTACTCTCTATGAAGACCCAATTTTTTATCATTGTTACCATTAATGGTATGCATTAATAAAATTTCCATTAACTCCTCTTACACTACCATTCTCATCCTAGGGTTCTGGCCCATACAGATTATTCGAGCTAAGAGCTCAAATCTTATCCAATACTCTAAGCCTATACTTGAGAGATGAGTCATGAAACACACACAATAAATAAAAAATGATCAAAACCTAAAATCAAATCAACCAAAAATTACTTCATGATGCCTATTGGTATGTCAAAATGCCCGCGATTCCCTTAGACATCATGACCACTTTGCCATCCTAAAAAAATAGAAACATGGTTTTTATTTCTCACAATCAAATGTATTGTTCAATCATCATGATCCCCTATGGGGTTAATAATTTATAATTAATTATGACTTAAACAATCCTTTTAGATAATAAGATAAATATGCAATATAATAAACATTCTAGAATGACATTGAACCCACACAAGGATAAATTAGTACAATTAGGTGGAAATGAAAAATAAAAACCCCAAAACATGTAGGAAATGAAGATAAATGATATAAATAATATCAAATTAAATGTGTGGATGGATAAAAGTAATAAATAACAATACTTTTAGCTCAAGAATGTCTAATAAGATAAAACTAAAAAAATATCAAATCAAGATGACAACAAAGTTGGAGAAGTAATTGAATGGCATAAAACTCATTTCCATTATTCTAACTGTCAATGTCACTTAACTGCTCACTGATCCTTCCTTTATTTCCCTAAGTGATTATTTTTTCAATCGAGCCTAGCTCATACATCTTGTTACTGCAGTCATGATAATGGACATCAATAATATATAAACATGGTATTACGTATAATAACAAAGTGTAAAACATACATAATGTAATCATGATATAATGAATCATCTACAATCATATTTTATGGCATCAATCATTATTATAATATTAAATTATGAATTCAAAACAAAATGCTAGAATTATAATCACATCTATAACACACTCTAAATAAGCATCAAAATAAATAAATATATACTATAAAACTCTCATAAATAGTAACCAAATGTATAATAGAATTGGGTCATGAAATTTTGATAATTAATATAGTTCCAATGAGTATCTAGCTTATTGTTGATGAAATTATATGTACTTCTTAAGTCATTCAACACCATCACCTTCTAATTATTGAGGAATTCCACCACCTTAAGAGTTTGATAAGTAATTATGCTTGAAAGGGAATTATAGGAGATAGTGGGGTGATAATATTAAAATTAATCCTCTAGTTATTCCATACCCGAACTTGTAGCCTCATCATGGTGTTCATCTTCATTAACACCTTCAATCTATAACAAAATTTTTTCTAGCACATTCATGTCCATTGATCCATTTGAATTAATAACCAAATCATAACCCTTTGGAATGATTCTCTTCAATTTGATAAGAGCGCAATATTTATGTTGAAGAAATGATGGTGTTGTGAAATTAATTACATGAACATGAGGGAAATCCATTCCTTTGGCAAATTAATTTTCCTTTTCTTGGAACATGAATGGTTTGGCTTCATAAATATTTGATGGTCTAGACATGCAAACCTGGAGTTGGATGTTATCCTTAACCCCCTTCCCAAAAATAATAGGTTAGTAAGGTTATTTTCAATTATTTTATCCACACATAAGGATAGATTCTTGAGTTGCTAAATATAATCCTTAATAGTGCCTATACATTATAAAATTTCTAATTATCTAAAGTAATTTTTAGAGATATTATTTTGATAGTATATTTGTAGCTCCTCAATAAAAAATGACCAAGAAACATGACCACCCTTATTTTTATTTTGAGAACATAACCACCTATACGAAATGAAATACTTAGGTTCTAGATAGAGATATGCTGTGACCACCTTTTTCACACGTTGGGTCTTATTTATATCAAATAATTTTTCTATCTGATTAATTAAATGGATTTTTACCATGAAACTTGTGTACTTCTATTTTTTCTAGTGTGTGTTTCAAATGGGTATTGGAGTTATGAAATTTATGAGTGGGAGAACTTGATTTGAGTGGTGGAGTATTATTTTGTGTAAGTTGAGTTGAAATAAAGGTCAAATAAGCACTCATTATTGATAATTATTTTTTTGAAATTATTTCACCTGTTACTTCATCCTGATCATTCTTCCTCAACTTAATTTATATATTTGACTGAATTTATCAAACCACCTCAAAAATTGATGAATTTGATGTTGCAGACTACATGTCATCTTTGTGAGGAACTGTTTGTGTGTCTTGACATTTCTTATATACATGATTATTTAGACCTACCACGCACAAACCATAGGATGGAGGGTTTCAATCCCTAAAATAATGTACCAATAGATTATACCATTATGACCATCTAACTAAAATGATTTCTATGACTACTAACTTACACAAGGGTACTAAAAATCCATACTTTTTTAATAAATACTTAGAAAAATATTATAGAGTAAAATAAATTAATATATTCTTAGATTGTAACTTATTTTTTTTATTTCATTCAGCTATTCATATGGCTACAAAAATAGATATGAAAAATAATAGTGTAAAAGTTGGCTTGAGTCAATGCTTTGATATCACTTGTAGTGAAATTACATCTATGTTTTAAATAATGGAATAATATATTGAATAATTAAGATCATAATAATCATATCGATAAAAATAATTGGAAAAGGAGCATAATTATTGATAATAATGACTAAGACACTTTGAGGGGATAACCTCTTTAAAACTATAATAGGAGCATAATATACAATATGATGATAAAATATTGGCAGCTACCTTCTATATATAGTCTACTTAGCCATGGTTATTCTATAGGCTAACCATACTAAGAACATAGAGAAATGAAATAATATAATATGAAAGGTATTTAACCACAAATTAGCCACACATATCCCTATATAAACTATATGTTAATGGAGTAACATCCTACCATATTAAATCAATTAATACAATGTTGCATCTCTCTAAAAGAGTGAATACCAGAGATGGATTAGTAAAACTTTCATTCATCAAAACTAATATAAGTCTAACTTTTGTATGCGTTGAGTTCATCATGTTTATAATAATACTCTCCACTCTCTATTTGAACAAATATAGAGGCTATTATAGTGTGTTTTATTGTTATTCTACACCTAATCCTTTTGATAGTATCTTCTATGATAAAGTGTAGTTTGATCCTTTTTCTTCTTCATAGATTTTGATGTAGAGGTTGTGTCTTCAGTCCTATCATTACCTATACACTGAGATTTTAAGGAATAAAGAGTTACTATTATTAACTTCATCTTCATCTCTTAGGTCTCTTTTTAGTCTCTTCTAACATGTGTTCTTTTTGTTCCTCAACATCCATTCCTTTTACTTTAGTAGCTTATTCTAGATGTTATTATTTTGATACTTGTTGCATTTTCAATAAATTATTCAAATCTAGATTAGGTCTCTTGTACTTCAAATTTATCTATACAATTATTTTAACTATGTATTGATGAGACTAAAATGCTAGATTATATTTATGGTACTCCTATCCAATCCTAATCATCATGTTTAAATTAAATATTAGTATATACACCCTTATGCCATGCCTATGATAATTGGGGATCCTGAAGCACATTTCATAAAACATTAGATATTTGTGATAATAGGTTAAGTACTTAATGTATAGTGTAAATTTTTCCCAAGTCTAGGACAATGAATAATGAAGTGAAACTTTGTTTGAAGGCTTCATATGCTATCCTTGTATGCTAATGCATCCCTAACTATATTAGCACTAGGCTTACTCTATGAAAGTTCCCATGTATGAGGCAAAATGATTACCTATTATAAAAAATATTTAGTGACACACACTTGGTGTCTAATTATATGGCTACATCATCCATAAACATTTATATGAACTCCTTATAAATTATGTCATTAAACCCTCTTAACTTCTCAAAATAGCTAGGCCACCCTAGATTATAAAAATTGTTGGAAATTTTCATTCTAAATCTTAATGGTATGAGATTTGTGTGTTCTTTTTTTTATCACATCATCTCCCATATTGTCTAATTGTATTTAATATAACAAAGGTGTTTTATATATATTTTGTGTAAAATAAAGGGTTTTAAACTACATGTTATGCAAGATAAAATTAAGTTGGTTCTTATAATTTTGTCCATTCAACATAGCCTTCTCAATTTATTGTAGACTATCAACAATTATTAACTTTCCTTTATTACACTCTTGGGTTCCCATAGCATCTTGAAATGACATTATCCATGCACATAGCATTTGTTTACATCATGAAACATTTGATGGAATTCAAAACCACCTTGTCATAGGTCACTTATCATTTAGTGATGGACTGTGTATGACATTTGTTTAGTATGGAGATGATAACTACTGAGGACAAAAATTATGGAAAAAATGTATGATTTGACAAGATTATCCAAAAAGGAAAAACATGCCAAAGGTTAAACCTGTAACATTGGGAATATACTTGAAATTTCATGATTACATTACAAAAAGTGTATTAATAAAAAAACACAATTATTTTTAGAAATAAATGTCATCATTACCTTACTACACATTATTTTACCATTTTCTAAGATTTCTCTGATTAGTTTTCATGATTTTAAATTATTTTTATACATTATTTTTTCCTTCAAAAATGTTGTCTCCCTTTTCCACAACAACTCCACTTGATTTTGAGTTTGTATTTTCAATTTTTAAACCCCACTGTCTCATTATCTCCTTTATTTCTAATCTATATTTTTCCATATTCTATTCTTTTTTTGTACAGTTATCTTTTCCTTTGATTTTCTTCTTCACATTATCTTTTCATTGTATGTCCTAATATTCACCTTAAATTATACCTAATATTATAATTTTACATTATATTTTTTGTTTTTCTTCTCATTTCTTTCTTTGTTTCTACTTACTCTTTTTCCTTACTTGTTTCTCTACTTTCTCTTATCATCCTTATGCATCCTCATTATCAATAATCCTTAGCCTAATATTTTGTTGAGTTATTTCATTCTAATTTCATCCATTTATACCTCCCATATTTCACTATCAATGTCAAAATAAAATTAAGATTATTGCATTAATATAACATATTTCATAAATAAATCATAACTAAATAAAAACACTAATAATGTGTCAAGTGGATGTAGACACTAAAATTAGGT
Source organism: Torreya grandis (assembly GCA_037957365.1). NCBI lineage: Eukaryota > Viridiplantae > Streptophyta > Pinopsida > Cupressales > Taxaceae > Torreya > Torreya grandis. The sequence goes on along the minus strand of JARHVA010002789.1, from coordinate 192,151 downwards.
CACACACATGCGTAACTTTCTATGTCAAAACCTCCGTTGAGCCCATTTTAATAATTATCCTTCCTAACCCATGTTTTCACCCCTTACACATTTAATTAATTTAAAATATTTAGTTAAGTTAATTAAAAACTACTTATGCCACCTTATCTGACCACCTCATCCTAAGACTAATTATTACCCTATGAATCACTTCAAGACTTAGTCCCCTAATCCTAACTATGCATGACTTTTTCTCACCCCAAAAATAAAGTCCTACATAACTATATCCTTCTTAAACTCACACTTATATCATTTCCTAATAGATACCACACTTGGTAGGAGAAGGAATAGAAAATAGGATAAATATAGCCCTTTTACCTATTCTCATGCCACTGTCATCAGTCAAACCATGGTCGACGTCAGTGGCATCATCAATGTTAGTTACGTAATCTAAATTTGAAGGAAATATATAGGTCAGTAGAAATTAGAAAAACTCAATCATTCACAAACAAACTTTAGCATTCAACTTTCTACATCTAGACTTACCATTACTCTACATAAATCAGTCCAAATTAGAAATTGATATACTACATAGAGCTTGGATTCTTTTGAACCAAAAACACATGCTCATCTTTAAATTCTCCTATTGCTTCAACATGCCTCATCAGAGCCATCTATCCAGCAATCATGGTTCATCTATTTCACCAACTAAGTATATCTCTATGTTTTGTAATTCCTTTAAATATTCATATTACAATTACTTTACATTATACTATTTATCATTTTTATGAACATTTGTATCTCTTTATGAAGGAGTTGTAAAACTCCTTCACTTATTTCCCTCTACTTCAAACATACCAACCCCTTATCTAGACCCACTTTAGTCTTATCCACTCCCTTACTACTCTTCCCAACTTCATAACCCTAACAAACATTGACCTCTCAACTTAGAAAAGTCTCCTACAACCTCTTAAGAACTTACTACCCCTACCAACATTAGTCACATAATCAACATTGGTCATATCTCCTTACTGACATTGACAACTTAATTGATGTTAGTGACTATGTATTTCCACCAACTTCTCTAAACCTACCTAAATAACCACTAAAAACACCAATAACTCACATTCTATGAACTATGTCACTCTCTATTGCACTCAGACTACAAGAATGGTATAGACATCTCTCTCTTACTATCTCTTTCATTATTTTATTCATTACTATTTTGTTTCAAAAGTGGACTATCATCCCTAAGGAAGTTTGACACTTCCAAGAACAAGCACTTAGCTTGGCAGCCAACTCATATATCTACTAACAAATATTTTTGGTGGTAGTGCTTTCTTATTCACAAGTAGTCCTCCCTAGCCAAAGAGGAGTGCTCAACATAATTTGGATATGGATTGAACCAATCTAGGTTTTCTCTAATCTTTAATCCCTTCCCTTCATCTTTGTTTCTCCTTAAACATCAAATAGATTCAAAATTTAGTAAAATACTTTTGGCATGTCAAATAGGAACCTAGAATTTTCCTTCGGTTCATTACTTGTTTTAAGCATTTATATAGGTGTATTATAGTGAAAATTTCATTCCTTTCACTGTATCCTTCTCTTTTCCCTCAAAATGAAATATTCAACATTTTATTTTCTATTTAAAGGCAATAAACTAAAATTTCTACTTCCTTGCCACTCTTCTCTTTCTTTTGTCTCTAAAAGAAACTTATCATTTTTCTTGCAAGTTAAAAAGAATCTCTAATTTATCTCTTTCGTTCATGCACATTAGGATAGTGAAATTTATTCTCTTCTCCTATTTCATCATTATTTTCATTTGAATCAAAACACTTAAGATTTGGGTTTAAAACTTATTACACTTTATTGTTTTCTTGCTACATATTAGCTCACCTAGTTAATTACATGCATTATGAATGAATCATAATACACCAATGTTACACTACTAGATCACACTCATAACAAAAAACATCTAAACTCACTTGAGACAAGTCCCATCAAGATTTCACCACCTGGTAGATCACCATACCCTACCTGGCTATCTTACTTAGATTTCACCACCAAGGGGAAAACCCACTCCCTTCTCTAGTAGAGTATAAACTCTAGACAAATGGTATATTTTGGATAAGTGGCTTGGCTTGGATTCAGGTCTATGAAGTATAAGGAACAAGCTCCTATAATAAGCCATGTACCTAGTCTAACACAGATTTCCTCTTGAGAACCAAAAATAACCTAAAACTAGCTCTAGATTGATTTCTAGTACCTTCAATAACCAAAACTCCCATCTCACTATATGATTGAGGCATAAGCCAACATGAAACTAAAATTAATCTCTAAGAGTTAATAATCAGTGGTTGTATGTTGTTTTTATACATTTTTATTACCTTCTATTTTTTTGAGTTGGTAAGGACATTTTTTCTATTGATCTACAAAATCAACATAATTCATAATAGTCTGGTTATATAACCTATTATATCAAGTTTTTTGAGTGTTCATCCTCCCTATACAGACCTCTTATATCTTCTATTTTGCCTATATTTTTTATTTAGGTTTCTAAAACATTGTATTTTTCATCTCCTAGGATTCCATAGTGACCAGCATCGGTTAAACCCACCAATGTAGATAAACTTTATCCTACTGACATCATTCAAGTGATCAACACTAGTGCTTGTGCAATTTGGTTATTTTTAGTTTTTTCAATACAACAAGCTAAAATAACCTATCTAATTTCACCCAAACCTAGTTTTTCCTCAGTCTATCACTAATATAAATTTCTAAGACTATTTATACTTCTTCTTGCATGGTATTGATGTGAAGCCAAGCCAAAAGGCTTGACAATTATGCAAGATAGAAACCACTTCCACCTTCCCCACTTGTTATTGATTATGCCATGGAGTATGATTAAGATATATAGCATACTCATACCCCCAACCAAATTCCCATTGCACCTGAACGAGATCAAAAATTTTCTATATTTCTTGATCATAATGTGGTAGTCCTTCAGCATCACCTTACCATGAGCCAACACTAAAATTCTTTGGGTGACCCACTGTATGGTATGCCAACTTATTTGATAGAAACAACTTTAGTTTCAGCTATCTCCACTATGTTCCCCATGGTTACCCAAACCACTACTTCGTCAAGTAACCCAACCATAAACAATGTCTAAAGTTCAGCATCACTAACTACTTAATCCCACCTAAACCCTATAATGACTTCTCTACCTTCACAACCACAAGTAGTTTAGTCAAGTATAACCTCATTTTAGAATTTTTTGGTACACATCCTATCTATATTTACACCTATAATTACATGAGTTATGACTCACCCTTTACCTAGTATAACCATGCCAACAACCCAACCTATAATAACAACATCTAACCAAAGCATTATCTCTAACCTAGTGTGAGAAGCCCCTTTCATTTCCACCCCATAGCCTATGACTCATTACCCCTATGTAACATCAACACAACAAAAACAAGCTATGTCATATGATCCCTCTACCTCTTATCAGGCTCCCTATAACTTAGGAGGTATTTCCCAAACCAATCCTTCTCTAAACCTCATTAAGATGCCGATGGACAAGATGTCTGATCTAGAGACATCCATGTTGGGTTCAAAGAATGTGTTATCTTATGATCAGATATGTAATGAGCCCATCCATCCTTCTGTGCTTATTCACCTTTATGAAAACCAATTGGAACTCCCCAAATTTACTCACTTCTAGAGTAAAAAAGACCTATAATAGTATTTGTGAAAATTTAGACATGTTTGTTATTTAATAGGGCACAATAATGCATTACTACTTCACACCTTCCCTATGTCTCTTCTGGGTTCTACCTTATATTGGTATAGCTCTTTAACTTGGCACTCCCTTTTCTCATTTAACCAAATCACACAATTATTCTTAGACCATTTCTCTGTCAACATTTCTAAAATGATTTCTATTATAGATCTTTATTATATTAAACAATTTAATGACAAGTCTATCATATATTTTATCACTCATTATAGAGGCTTAATCAATCAAATCTCCTTCATTTTAACCCAACTTTAGCTTATTAAGATCTTTATGAGGGAATGTGCTAAGCACATTTCATCCACACTCCAAGTAAAAACATTCCACACATTTGATGAAGCCTTTACAATGGCACAAAAACTCAAAATCTAGGCTATATATGAAGATAGACTCGAGTTCCATAGTAAGAACACCAATTCAAAATCTAATGAATCCTCTTATTCTAAACCTTCTCCTTCTAACCAAAAATATAAAGGCTCTACCAATGTAGTGGTCATTAAATTAGCTTCTTTCACAACCACAAACCAACTTAATTCCTCAACCTCACAAAATCCAACAAAGCAATTACAATAACGATATGAACAAAGACAATACACTCCCATTGTGGAGCCATATACTTCCATTTTGGAAAAACTATTTCAAAAGGGAGCCATAAACTTTCCTAAAATCAAGCCTCCTGTATAGCTTTATCTTTCCAATCCTATTCCTACTTAGTACAAGGAGGATGGGCTTTGTGGCTACCATTGAGTAAAAGGCCATAATTCTAATAACTTTAAAACATTCAAGAACATTGTTCAAGACATGCTTGATAGGGGTGATCTCATCTTGGATAACCTTAATGCGCTTGGTAATCAAAATATGGATGTGTTAAAATAGATTTTTCCTAACCATTCACCCAATCAAAATATTGTTCAAACCATGAATGATAAATCATTTGATCATAATATCCATATGGTCAATATGTTATTTCTTTTACCTTTAATCTAACCTATCCCACAATAAGAAGTACCCATTTTACCTAGTCCCCCATAATCGATGGAGTTCATTTTTCCCATCCTTTATCCTCAAGTAGAAGAGCCTACTTCACCCATTCCACTCCTATGTGAGGAATATCCTCCTTTACCTCTCCTTTTTCCACAAGAGGAGCATGTATTTCTAATTTCTTTTGCACTCATTTTGCCTATCCTCTTACCACTTGAGTACCATGCCTTACCCATTCTTCAACTTCATGTTGAAGGGAATATCATTCTTGTGTTATACCCTCTTGAGGAACCTTCTTTGCTTATGTATCCTCCAATAATGAAAGGTAGTATCCCATCCACTTTTTTTTCATACCTAAAGGAGCTAGTGTTATTGACTGCTACATTAGATGAGAGACCTATTGTGCCTACTCCAATTCAACCAATTTTACCACTTCTTTTACCTATGGAAGATCATAATTTACCTTTTCCTCACCCACATGTTGCAAGAGAAATTATACCTATTCTCTATCCCCTTGAGGATCCTTCTTTTCCTACCTCTCCCCCACCTATGGAAGACCATGCCTCTTCTCCTATCTCTATTGAAGAAGACCCTAATGGGGATCTTTCTCATCTTTGGCTCAAGGTAGTAGAGGCCAATAATTTCCCTCTTTCCCAATTACCTAAGCCTTCTTAAGAATTAACTATAAGGCCTACATCAAATCCATCTAAACCCCTCCCATGGTTAGTGGAAAGTCTAGAAATTTTTGACTCCACAAAGCTAGATCATGCAATATTTTGGGACTGACTTAAAACTCTTTATCCTACTCAACAAGTATCATCCTCTACCACCAAATCCCCTTTCTACCCTTTACCATAAGGTATTTGACAAAGTCAAAACTTATTCACAAAAATCATTAAAATCTCATACTTATACATTAGAACCCTCACCATTGTAGGCAAGTATCACATTAAAGTAGAGCAGGTCTTTAGGCATTCATTTTCTAATCTAATTCATCTATAGGTGAAATTAAATCTGCTCTCTAGAAACAAGTTGGAGTTCCATGGCCTAAACTAAAGGAGAATTTTAAGCTTTCTAGATCTCATCCATCCTTCCCTCTTCCACCCTCAACCTTGCCTTTAATTTTGGGACCACATCCCTCTACTTTAGTTCGAGTATCACTGATCCAAGAAAACCTAAAGGCTAAATTACCTATACTACTACTTCTATCACCTAGTATACCTTTCACATCTGACACCATGATACCTAACACCAATAAAGTATCTATAAAACATGTGGTTCCACTACCACATAAAAAGGTTCCATGAAAAATCACCCCTATGACTCCTAAACCAAAGAAGGTGTCCACTCATATTACAACAACAAGTTTTATCCCACTCATAGGTTCTCAAATATTTTTCCTATGCCATTTGTTGTAATCCTTCATAATAAATCTTCCACTCATTAAGCCTTATATCCCACTTAGACTAAAGCCATCTTGGTTTGATTATACACAAGTGTGTCTATATCATCATTCACATGGACATGATACTAAGATTTATAAATCTCTCATGGCAGTCATTTGATAACACTTTGATATTGACACTCTCTTTTGTTGATACTCCCATTAAACTTCATTCTATTCCACCCTTGGCATCCATAATTACTCATATCATTCCACCTAAATTCAAACCCAAAGATGTTGTTGTACCCCCTTTGCCACCTCCTTCACCTATGTTTCAGATCAACATAGTTAATGTGGCCATATAGTGATAAAATAAAAAGGATAAAGGTAAGGAAAATGTCATTTCCCCTTGGGCTCATCCCTTATCCAAGGAAACTACTCCTTCAAATTCAAAGATTTCCATCTTGGGTATCCCAAAACCAACATCTTCGAAAGTTATTCAAAACTCGATGGTGAAACAAATTCACCAAACCCCTCTAAAAATGTCCTTGTATGAGTTAATCCAAAACTCACCCCAACACCATCAAGATTTGATTATTACCTTGTAAGTGGTTGAGTTACAACCTGATGATCCCCAACCTCTTGTTTCTTTGGTTAGCTATCTTAACACCGTCTCCCTGATTTCCTTAAGTGATTCAAAAATTCCACTTCAACACCCTAAAGATCAAGGTTTTTCCCTTTTTATCATCGCATATATCGATAAAAATCATATCAAAAGAGTTATGATTGATGGAGGAGCTAGTATTAATATCATCTTCACCCATGCTTACAAATAACTAAACCTTCTTGACAATTTCATGTCTCAAACTAACATGGTGCTCTTGTTCTTTGATGGCACCACAACTACTATGGTGTGCACTATTATCTTATATATCCATGTGGGTCCCCACATAATTATCGAGATCTTTTATGTACTAGAATGATATTTCCAATACAACATACTACTTTGACAACCTTGGATATGTGTAATGGCATGTGTGCCTCAACTTTGCACTGCTGCATCAAGTTTGAACACAATGGGAAAGTACATGTTATTCCAATTAACCCACCTCCTTTCAAACCATGAAACATGAATTATATCCCCAATGATGTTCTCATTCCATTAAATACATCATCTCCTTCACATTATACTTATAAAGATTCTACAAGCTCCACCACCCCAGTTACATAGATACCAATAACACAAATTTTTGATAAAGACCCCATGGAAGAAACTTTGAAACATCTATTGCTCAAATAATATCATTTGTTGACACTCAACATGTTCCATACTCCAAAAGAGTATGGAAAGATTCATATGCACCCCAATTATGATCCCTATATTTGGATAGTCATCCATATGGTCCCCCTAACCTTCGAACTAATAACACATATGGGGGAATTGATCAAGCTCCTACTGTCAGTAATCCATCCCCCTCACCATAATGATTTACCTATGACTTATCTTTCCTAGGAAAGCCTAGCTTTTCCCACACTTATATTTATAGGTGTGCCTAGAAAGGGTTTGTTTTGGGTCATTACGAGCAGGGTGTTCATATGCCCATTAATATCCCACCAATAAAACCATTAAAAATGCCAAAAAGAGGCATGGTGTGGGTTTTGATGAACCAACTAAAGTCACCAAATTTTCTCATATACCAATTATCAAAGAGCCATTTTCTCCTTCTCTATCCTCTCCTCCACCATCATCTACTAATCAGAGGCATCTATACTTCCTAATATTTTTTTCAATGAATGTCATCTATTTGGGCCCCCTCACCTATCACTTGGGTAAGGAAACAAGGTCCCTTACTCTCATTCATTCAAAACTGATTGATTAAGACTCTCCCACTATCAACATTATCTAATGTCAAGATGATGATGTTATTCTCACATATATAGGTGCAAATGATTATTATATCCAATGATTACTCCCATCCAAAATATAAGCTATGTTAAAAAAATCAACCTTTGACATCAATTTGCCCTCTCATGATAACCCCCACATCCTCAAGATTGGCCAATATTTGGATTCCTTTGAGCAAGCTAATTATGCTAAATTTATTAATGACCATAGCAAATCTTTCACTTGGTCTTATAATGGCATGCCTAGTATTGACCCTTCTATCATCACCCACAACGTTAACAATAACTGAGATGATAAAAATGTTAAGTAAAAGCTTCACAAAATGCATCCTAATATTGCTTTACTTATCAAAGAAGAACTCTAATGTATCCTTTTTGTTAACTTTATCCAAATCCTCGACTACCTATAATGGGTTTCTAATATTATTCCAATCACAAAAGCTATAGGGGGAATCCACATCTACATTGACTACCATGACCTAAACCTCACTTGTCTAAATGATGACTTCTCTTTACTAAGTATCAACCAAATTATTGATCTAATATCCAACCATGAGATGCTATCACTTATGGATAGATTATCAGGTTACAATCAAATCCTGGTTGCTCTCGAAGATCAACACAAGACAACTTTCATTACCCCATTGGGGATTTTTTTAATCAGGTCATGCCCTTTGGTCTAAATAATGTTGGTGATACCTACCAATGCATCATGACATATATCATCCATGTTCTCCTACACAAAATTATGGAAGACTATGTGGATGACTTACTTAGAAAGTCTAAACTTCACCAAGATCACTTGATGATTTTCAAAATCATATTCACTCATCTCTTCCAATATAATGTTTGACTAAACCCAAATAAATATGTCTTTGGTGTCCTTTTTGATAATCTCTTAAGCTTTATAATTTTCCTCCATGGTATTGAAGTTGATCCTACTAAAGTTTAAGTAATACTAGACATGCCTCCACCTATTAATATCAAACAACCACATAGCCTGCAAGGTAATCTTTAGTCAATCTACCACATAATCTCCTAGTTGTCAGATTATTGCCAACCCTTTCACCATCTCCTCAAACGTGATGTCTCTTTCCCTTAGAACACATATTTCTAAGAAACCTTTGATGCACTCAAATGTTATCTCCTTTCCCCACCAATTCTTATTCCACCTAAGGAAAACTAGCCTTTGTACCTTTACATCTCTACAATAGACAATTCTATGTGAGCTATGATTGCAAATTAGGCTGATCACCATTGAGAACAACTAGTTTACTACATAATCCACACACTTATTGATTATGAAACTTGATATACCCATACTGAAAAGCTTTGTCTCATGTTGGTCTTTGTAGCTTCTGATCTCCATCATTACCTATCAAATCACAAAACCTACATCATCACCCATATTGATCCCCTCAAATACATGCATTCCAAACCATATCACAACTAACATATAGTTCAATAGTTCATGCTCCTTATTGAATTTTACTTGGAACTTATTCAACAAAATTCTATCAAGAGGAAAATGATCACTGACTAGTTATCTACCACTCCTTTACCTGACAAACAATTTTCAAACCTCAAATTCCCTGGTGAATCCATCACAATGCTCTCCATCAATGACATATCAAATTAAATGATGATGTTCTTTGATGTTTCTAAATGTCAACATAGTGGGGTTCTATGGGTCATCCTCATTCCTCTTGATGGTGAGCCTATGCCTTTGTGATTTAAACGAGATTTTTAATCTACCAATAATATGGCTGAATATGAAGCTTTGATCTTAGGGCTTCAAGTGTCTATTTTCATAGGTGTCAAATAAATAATCATTTTTTATGACTCCCAATTGGTGGTTAATTAGGTTAATGGTTCTTACCTATTCAAAAACAAATTTATTTAGTGATATAAACATCATGTAGATGCACTATTAGAATCATTTGACTCTTACCTCTTTAAAACTATTCCTCAATCTATAAACAAGTTTACTAACACAATGGATTCTCTTGCTTCATACATACCCTCTTCACCCTCTTCCTCAAAAATCTATGTCACTATACATCACTTAACATTATCTTCCTATGTATCAACTAATATCCTTTTAATAGGCATTATAACACACAACCCTCATGACTTATGGTATTGGAAACTCACAGATTACCACTCCTTTTCTATTACCCCTTCCAACCTCTCCAATAATGGGATATGTGCCTTCATTAAACATGCCACTCATTACAGTCTACTATGGGAACTTCTCTACAAGTGAGGTTTTGATGGTTTCCTCCTTAGATGCCTCAAAGTAATGAGATCCCCTTCACCATTAAGGAAGTCCATGATGGGATTCGTTGTTGACATTTCAATGGTAATGTAGGTGCCAAATGTATCCTTCAACTCGGCTACTATTTACCAACACTCCATCAAGACTGTAGTGATTACATTTGATGTTGTGTCATATGTTAACAACATGCTAACCTCCTTCATGTTCCAAGCCATGCCTTACAAGTCACCAAAGACTTCTAGCCCTTCTCCCAATAGGGTTTGGATCTAATTAATGAGATTAACCCTCGTTCATCTCTCCATCATCGATCCAGCATTAATGCTACTAAATACTTCATGAAGTGGACTGAAGCCATTATTCTTGTCTCCACTAAGGCTAAAAAAATTGTTGACTTTATCAACCATCACATCATCTATCATTTTTGTGTCCCCCATAAAATTATAAGAAACAATAGTAAATCTTTCAAAAATAAGACTATCTAAACTCTTTATGACACCTTTGGAATCAAATTAAGCTTCTCATCACTGTACTATCCACAAGAAAATGGATAGGTAAAATATTCTAACAAAACCTTAAATAAAATCCTTGTGAAGGTAGTTAAATATATTGGTAAGGGTTGGCATATGCACATTCCCTTTTCTTTATGGGCTTGCCATATTACCATTTGAACCCCTACAAGTGCTATGTCTTTTTCCTTGGTCTATGAGATATAAGTTGTTTTGCCTCTTGAGGTCCAGATTCCTTCTCTTCACATTTCTGTATAAGACATACTTACTAATGATGACTTTCACCAAGAAAATTTGGCTCAAGTTATGTTTCTTGATGATTGTCATCTCATAGCCATCAACCACATCCAAATATATCAAGAATGTATCAAATGTGCTACAAAAAAAACCTCAAGGAGTGAGATTTCAATATCAGAGATCTCATCTTAAAGGAAAATTAACATGTGACAAACATGGAGAAAGGCAAATGAGGTAAGTTTTCTCCTAATTGGTTAGGACCCTAAATCATAACTCATAAGTATGGATCAGGAACTTATCGCTTGTCTTCTTTTGAGGGAAAGCCAAAACTTAAAACTTTAAATGATTTATACCTTATTGTTCCCAAAATTATCTACGCTCATTTTGTAGACAACCCTTATGAAACTTGTCTATTTTATAATCTACACTTTAAGTTCGTTAATCAAGACAAGATTCTCTTGATCTCAAGTAAAGTCATCTAACATCCTAGGAGAGTTTGTGACATTCCCCCACCATAATTTCTTTAAAATCATGAATCTTGTTATAGTTGTAAAATGATCAAGATGTCAATTTTGGTCATTTTGGGGGTGTTAGTGAAATTTTGAATTTTATTGTGTAAAGTCAGCACTTTTTGCCTCTCATACATGGTTTTTATTTTTCTCATACTCAATCAGCAGTTTTTTCCACCATTACATGTTCCCAATTAAAAGGGTATGTGCATGGTTAGTATTTTTTAACATTTTTTTCATTTTTTATAGGCACATGTTAGGTCAGCCCAAATCACCACCTAAGCAAGATCTCCAAGATCTCAAACTTTAAGTGGCATTAATGGTCACTCATGCCAAGCATTAAAGGTTTGTTTTCAAGATTTAAAATGTGTTATCTCATTGTTTTCTCTTGTCATTTCTCTTATAAAATTTTCTTAGTTGATTCCTTGACCCTTCTTAAAAGTGTTTCACTGTGGTGATGGAGGATTCAAATAGATTTCAAAATTCACTACCATCAAGCTTAGGGCTTCAAACTCAACAGGTAAGTTGTTTTAACTATTTTTCAGTTCTAAGGTTTCATTTTTTGATTGATATCTATTATAGATTAATATTTTCATTTTGATTTGAATTTTTTGTTAAACCCTTGTTCTTCTATACACTTTTGTCCTAGATTATATATAGCGAGTTAAACTGGTAAAAACCACCAACCATTGTTTCTGCCCTAGGTTTTAAGTTAAGGTATGTCATCAGTAGTTTGACCTGAGAAGGATTTGCCCTTCACAACATGTTAGTTGAAAACTAACTCTTACAAAACATTATAATGACATATATATTATTTGCTCTCATATCTTCCTATTGTGAATAAGTCAAAAACAAAGTTGACATTTTTTTCCACTTATGTATTTGAAGATGCTTTCAAGTGGAAGTGTATGGGTAGTGAAATCCACCACCCTTACATGAAAACCTTTCAACTCCTACCATATGTAGTGTCAGCATTTTTTTCCACTCTAACGTATAACCATTTTTCCTATAATATGTGATAGTAGCAAATTTTGCCACTAATAGAAGTACACAATATCCCTCACATGTAAGGGCGGTAAAATTTTCCACCCATGCAAACATTCTCTCAAATTTTCCTAAATTTGGGATATTTTCAATTTTTTTTTTTAAGTCTACTTTTCTCTAATTTTTTGGCTTACTCTCACTCTAGTCCTTTCAAGTGCATCTCAATAGTCGTGATCATTGACATGCAATTTTCCTAGATTACCAGTATTTCCCCTAATTACATAATCATGATTTTTTTATTATAGTTTCTTCTATGGATCTTATTTCTTCATCAACATCCTTCTGGTAATAGCTCATTCAAATGACTAATTTGTCTTTGAAGAAGTTGAAAGTGATGAAGTACAAATACCAAGGTGTTTTTCCAATCACCTCAATTACTTCTAATGTTGACGACATTATAAATATAAAGATTGGTCATGTGAACATAGTTGAGTTTGTGGAGAGAACCAAGTCAAGCAATCCCAGCTCTAAAATGAAGAAGATAATTGATAGTAACATTAATTTGGTATCTTCTTTCCAAGTGGCAGCCCACAACATAGAATGTTTCCTTTAGTGTGCTTAGTTTTATAACAAAAATACTAGGGCTATGATGGATGCTAGTGGCAATGTGATAATCAGACTAGATCCTAAACTCATTGATAAGGTGTTTATGTGCCTTCCTGCTACAAAAGTGTTAAAGCTTGATTTTTTTGAAGCACAAAAAGAGTATGACAAAAATATTGAAAAGGCAAAGAAGGTAATCAATAATAAATGGCTCAAGATGTCAAGGTCAAATTTTTCAAGGTGGCCACAAAGTTTTCCTATAAGTGACTTTATAGAAGAAGTTGGCGATCTGATAACTCTTCTCAGAAGGATAGAAGGTTTGTCCTCTTCCTAAATATTTCATGAATGGATCTATCCTTTCATCAAGGTAATACTCCAAGGAAAATAAACCATCTTTTGGAGAGAACAAATCAATAATGCTTTGCATGAATAATTGATGAAGGTGTCCACTACCTTCAAGTTCTACATGACTTCTTATTTGTTGTATATTGTAGCTTCTATGATAATATTTCTAGGTCTAACATCAGAAGGAGATATGAGGGTAATCCCTATGTATCAATACTATCCTCAATTAACATTCAAAGGTTTTATTTATCTTTTTATGAGATTAAATGATGATTTCTTTGTAGTATTCTTATATCTTTTTGATCCTCAACTAAAACAAAGAAGAGTGTCAGATGAGGCTTAGATAGTGGTAAATGTTTTTAGATGCATGTTCTTATAGTTTCATTCTTTCTCATACCTAAGGGTTGTCTTTTTCCAAGGTAATCCTTATATGGTTCCAAGATTCCCCACAAACATACTAGTCTTAATGGAGTTATGTAGACAAATGATCATCGTCCATAATAAACAAATAGAGCTCAAGAAGCCCATTTTTAGGTTCCTAATTGAAATTGGTAGATATTTAGTATTAACTATTATAAAGGCTAGGGCCATGAAAACTAAGATGTAGCTTGTAACTATGAAGCAATTCAAGAGAAGACTAATGTTTGACTACAGGGGTGTGAAAGAAGAAATCAAAAGGAAAACTCAATTCCATGAACCTATGGTTAAAGATGTTTGGGTAGATTAGAGAATAGAAGAAAATGTTAAGAAATTGGACTATAGCTCATTATATCTTGAGCATATTGAATATCTAGGGCTTACTGATATTCTTGAGGATCTAGTGGATGGTGGAGAGTTAGTTGATGATAGATATAATACTAAATAGGTTTCTAATACCCCTCTCCCTTCAATCTAATGGTCTCAAAAAGAGTTAACCTCTTTAAGGAAAATATTTGAGTCTATATTGGAAAACACCAATAATTGGCTAACAAACAAGGGAATTGCTTTGAAAGAATTCATCATAATGTTAGAAACTAATATTCAAGAGGAAACAAGAAAAAAGGTAGAGAATAGGATGAAGAAAAAAAGTGATGTTCCTTCTTATTTAAAGCCACATAAGCCTAAGATCAAATTTGTGATGAAGAAATCAAAAGCTATGGAGAAGGAGTCTGAAATAGAAGATATGAAAGTTGACAAATAGAGCACTAAAGATAGGCCTACAAATCAACAAGAGTAGGAATCTATATCCCCACAAGATACTATACAAAAATAAATGGGAGTCTCTTCTCTTTTGTTTGACACACCTGTTTTAACTCCTTTGTTTGTTTATCCTATTGATATTCCCTCTTTTGAATCTCTCTCTCCTTCCAAAATAATTTTTGACAACTTTAAAAACACTTCTAAAGATGTTATCCATTCCTCAGGGTCTATTCTTAGTTTGTCCTACTCATATTTTGATATTGGTAATTCTTCTATTTTTTTATCACTTTGTAAGAGGTGCAATTTTTACTAACACTCCACCTATTATTTCCACTACTAGTGCAAGTGCAGTTCTAGTGATGCCAATAATGGGGATAGACCGCAATGTGAGTACTTCTATACTTCCACAATGGTTGTTAGCCTATACACCAAAAAGGAAGAAACAAGCCATCTCTCTAGATGACTTTGATTTTGATAAGTTGGTGCCTATAAAAGCCAAGACCCTGAAGAAGCCACAAATTCTTTAAAAAAAAATTGGGGACAAGGGACAAATTTTTGGAGATTACAAGACCTCCATAAGATGAAACCATGAAAATTTTTATATGAATTATTACTCTATCTTTAGAGTTTAATTAGGCAAGATAACACATGAAAGTGCCAAGAATAATATGTAGTCAGCCATGGACATCCTGATTCATAAATTTGATAAGGAGAAAGAAATGAAAGATCACTACAAAGCAATAGTGGAATAGTTGACTACAGTGATAAGGAAAATCACTTTGAGTTTAAAATCAGTAACTCTTGAGGCTATTTTTTTAGAAGACCCCATCATTCAAAAAGTAGAAAATACTCATGTCAAATGAAAAGTACTTGACGAGTACTTAAATAGGATGTGTGCACAAGGAATTTCCATACTTACAAAGCTATCTGAGAAGATAGATAAAATAAGGAAAATAAGAGCAAAACTTGATGATCTCACTAATGTTGTTTCTCAAGATATTGAGAGCATAGAAAATAATCATGATAAATGGGTGGAGATGAGAAAACTAAAAATAAGCACTCTAATATCAATTGTCATCATTCCTAATAGGGATTCTTATATAGAAACTAACGAGGCATTAACATATAGGAGTAGTGTGCTTAAATATTTCATCAATGACCTTGAAACTGTAAGGAAACTTAGTGAACAAAGTGATGTCATTATTTTGCATAAATTGGAGGACCTACCTTGCAAGATTGTATCACAATATAACCAATTTCTCTCTACAGAAGAAATGATATAGGAATTTGAAGATAAAATATTTTATATGGCCTCTATGGACAATATTCTAGACAATCAGTTAACTTTGGATAATTTGAAAACTAAGTTAACTAGTCATGCAAAATCAATCACCATAATAAGAGATGCCATAGTTAGAGCCAAGATGATTTTCAAGAACACTGTTAGTCTAGACAATATCAGGATGCCAGTAGCTTTCACTATGTATGATGGTTAAATGAATAAATATGGAGATGGAAATTGAAGCTATTTTTTCCCCTTAGTTAATTTTCCATTTTTTAGATGCACTTTTGAAACAACTTTGGACATATTTACATGTACTTTTTTCATATGTAATTACATGTAAAAACATAGGAAGTCCCAAGTCAATAAGGACTCATATTTTTGAATAGGTCAGAGTAGTTATATTTTTCCTAAATTTTCTCAAGGCATCTCCTTATAAATAAAGAGGGCCTCTACTATAATTATCAATCTTTTAGTTATTGAAGTGAAACTCTACCAAATTGAAGAGCATTTTGAGACTTTGAATTCAAATTGTAAATCAAATTTTATCAAATGAAGAAGAAAGCAAGTGATAATTCAAAATTTGTGTTGAAATAACTTGTGTTTTATTGGAAATTATTCTTATGTCCTTTTCCTAATATGATCTTATTTATTTGATTAAATAGTAGTTTGAATGACAATAATCTGGGAGATGTTCTAAAGTTGATTATGGAGACTTTATACTAAAACAATTATTTTTAGTTTGTGTTTTAGTATTTTAAAGTAAAATATATTGGAAAGGATTTGAAATACTATTATCTTTTGTGATCATAAATTTTATTGTAGTGTTCAGTGAAGACTTTGGGCTGCACCTCATTCTACTATGTTATAAGTTATAAATCAGTGAAAGAAGCAATGATAGACTTTGTGCTCTCATGGGTTTCTTGGTTTTTTAGTTAGTATCAAGAAAGTGTTTTTTTATTTTATAAACATCATTTCTAAAAAATGAGAAATGGATGATATGATCTCACCCCTAAATTAGTATTTGGTTTAAATTAGTTTGTGATAGTCTATAGGGAACCTCCCCTTGCTGAGAGGAGAGATTTATCTCATTATACTATGGTGGATATAACCATTTTTCCTTCAATTAATTGAAGACAAAATATTCAATCAATATTTTTTTGGTGACTCTACTAGGGATCAAATGTGCAACTTGAATCTTCACACTCTGATTTGAAGCATTTTTAGTTAGTTTCCATTTGTTAAATTTTTTTGCTGAGTATACTACATTTTGGTAGATTCATGGTATACGAGAAGCAAGAGAGCTCAAGGTATTATTAATCCTATATTTGAGTTTATGCAAAAAAATAATTTTGGTCTTTTTCCTCTATGACCTCACCTTCAATGAACCAGGAGTTTTCCTCCTACCATTGCCAGGTCTCTAATACCAGCTGAAGCTGTTGGTTCTAGTGCTACCAGAGTTTTTTCTATTCATACTCCATAGAGGTTTGTTATCCCATTTTTAAATTAGCACATCATGGAAGTCCAAGGCCCTTGGGGTAACACTTTTGGTCCTCTAAATTTAACCCCACCTTTGCATGAACTACCACGTAGTTCAAGAAATAATTTTCCCAAGTTCTATGGTGATGGGAAAGTTCACCCTAATGAACACATTTTAGCTTTCTGCATAGCCTGTGGTGTGATAGGTGTTGAACATGAAGATGTAGCAGTAAGGATTTTTGTGGAAACATTGCAAGGTTATATTGTAGATTAGTTTTATCATTTTCAAGATCAAACTATAACCAGTTGGAATAATCTCAAGACCAAATTTGAGGCTAGGTTCAAACCTACAAAATATATAGATGCCTTATTGGCTCAGCTTACATAAAAGAATAAGGAGCCTCATGAGCCTATGTGAGACTTCATTGATAAGTTCAATAAGCTGAGAAATAGGATTCCTACAACCGCTTAGCCAACACTAGAGAATCTTAAGTGTTTCTTTATCAATACTCAACTTCATGAAGTAAGTTTTTTGTTATGGTAGGTTGGCATTGCAAATTTTCCTATAGCTCAGATTTTTGATACCGAAGTCAAAGATGATCTTATCCTTTCCAGTAAGATAAGAAAAGATTCTAATATAAATAAAGGTTCCTCTTCTACGGAGAATTATTCCACAAGCACCACTGACCCTATGGTGAACAATTTATCAAATGAATTGCTAGCTCTAAAAATTCAGATGTCCCAAGGTATGCCTATCCTTCTTTTTTATCAGGATATACCAAGGAGGACATTTCCCAAAAATTCATATCAAGGTAATGTTGTTAACAATCAAGGGTAACTCAATCATCTTCCATTTACATAGGTGAAGCTTTCCATTGAAGTAACATTAGTCAACTCAACACTTGGTTATTATGAAGCTAAACATGATCATTATTTTCAACCTGAGTTGGACCAAGAGAACGATGCTGATATTTTTACAGAAGGAGAAAAGAATTTGTTGGAAACTCTACCATCAGCTTTTTGAATTACCAAGACGAAGCTAAAAAAGAAGGAGAAGTGTATGATGGAGCATATGTTCTTTTTAATAGGTCCTAAAGTCAGTGAACTTAGCAAGTTAATAAGTAAAAAGTAAGAGAAGAACCTAAACCAGTGATATCAATTACTAAATGATGAACTCTACCACCTTTCCAATCAAAGGACCCAGTGGGCAATAAGCAATTAAGTACATCTAACAATCTTGTATCTTCTATTTTTGTCCCTTAGACCAGTACTACATTAAATAAAAATTAGAATGATGGATTTCCTTCCTTTATTTCTAATTCATTCCAATTATTTGACATAATAGATCATGCTAGGAAGACCAAGATCTAAATGTCTAAAGTTGAATATTTACAATCTAATCTTGAACAGTTTGATAGGTTGGCTAAATATGTCAAAAACAAAACCATCCCTACAGGACAATATTTTCTAAAATTTACCCATGATTCCTCAAAGAATAAATCTACCCAAAATAATATTGTCACTACTCCCCTTGTTGCCTCTATAAAAAAAGAACATTTCTATGTTTCTCTATTGGTAAATGGTCATAAGGTGAGCAATTACATAATATATTTTGGAGCCTCTAATAATGTTATGACTGCCAAGGTATTAGACTCCCTTAATCTCACCTTAACTAAGACTTTTGGGAGATATTCCTCTATGGAAAATAAGTAAGTACCACTTTTAGGTCAAATTAAAGATGCCCAATTTGTATTTGTGGCTTTTCTAGATAAGAGGATTAAGCTAATAGTCCTAATAGCTAATGTTCTAGCTTCTTATGGCATTCTACTCGAACGTCATTTTTACATGGATGTAGGTGGGGAGTTAAACATGGATCTATCTGAAGCAAGGATACATGTTAAAGGTGTCATACAAAAGTTACTTATTGAGGAGGCCAGATACATTATTACCCAAATGGTAAATCCTAAAGCTCAAATTAAGTCCTCAATAATGGGTAATTATTTCCTATCGACTGAAGATGCTTCTAATTCATCAGATGAGAGTTCATCAGGTGATAGATTAGATAATTCAGATGGAGAGTTAGAAGATTTTTTAGATGAAAGTTTAGGTGAAGTCATAATAGCGCCATATTCTTCCCTCACTGATGAAGAGGAATCTTTTGATCAATGAAATTCAAAAAAATGAAATTCTAATGAGGTCTAGGTTTTAGAATTTGGTGGCAGTTATTCCTCTACCAGTTCTAGAGCCAGAATTGTTTCTATATCTCCACAAGGTGATATCTTCCCTTTCTTATATAAGTTTAAATTCAAAAATACCAATAACATCACTAAATATGAGTCATTGTTGTTCAGATTGAAATCTACTCATGCTAGAGGTGTTAAGATTCTTCATGCTCAAGGAGATGCTGAATTAGTAGTTTTTCAAGTGAGAAATTTGTATCAAACCAAAAATAAAAGATTGAAACATTATAAAAATCATGTATGGGATTGCATTGAAATTTTTGATGATTTAGATATGTCTATGGTGATAAGAGAGTTTAATGATTATGCAAATTCATTATCTATCTCTGCCACTCTCATGGTTTCTCATAAAGACTTCAAAGGAAACAAGTACACTATTAACCTGGTCTTTCAATTGAATGTACCTAATAATGCTCACCATTGGTAGGTGTTCAATGCTGATAATTAAATAATTAATTTATTGGAAAATATGGATAGTTTTGATGATCCAGACAATAATTTAGATGACAATTCAGGTGATGGGTCTACCCCAATTGATGGTGGAACTTTCGGGAGCCATAACTTTTGCACCATAGCTCCAGTTGACTCACCATTTGAACTATTGGAAAGCTAATTATGAGGGAAACATTGTGAGATGGCATGGGGCTTTACTTAATGAAGTTTGACCCCATAAAACCCAATGGAAGTGTCCCAAATTTTAATTTTAGTAGTGCAGTCTAAAAATAGTAAGTTTCTAAAAATAGTAATTCCTCTAATTTTGTATTGTTTTAGATCATGGAAGTCAAACCAATTCATCAACCTCAAGATTGGTGACCTTCCACATCCTCCCCACACCTTCAAAACATGTATAAATGACGATTAAACTTGAAATGGAAATCATACATCTCTTATCAAAGATAAGCACATGTTTGGGTTTGTAATTTTGATAAATAAAACATCTCTTTTCAGAGATAGCATTTGAATTGTGTTGTTCTTATTTTTGAATTATCTTTCAACCAAAGCTTCTAATTTTTAGATCAGTGGTATCAAAGTGATTTATCTTTAGAGTGTATGATCTTAATGATGACATTAGATTATAGGAAGCTTGGGTGGAAAATAGAACCAGTAGAATATGCACCTATTCACTCTAAATGACTTCAAATGGCAAAAAACACTAAGGAATCCGATACTTTCAAGGAAATGGTGAATGAAGCCATCCAACAACAACAAGTGTAGATGTTACAAAAATTCACTCAAATTCTCTAACAAATTTCATTGGGAAATCCTAGCTCCTCATTTGCACCTGCACATCCTTTCAGTGCCCCAACACCCTTCAAGGTTCAGGTGAATTTTGATATCCCTACATTTGAAGTCAAAATCAATGCTGATGTAGTAGAAAATTTGTTGGATCAATTGTCATCTTATTTTTATATAAATAAATTCACTAATAAAAGGAAGATTATTTTGCTCTTCTGAAAGCATCATTGCCTATCAAAAATTGGTGGGAAGTGTACAAAAAGAGATTCAGTGCAGATGATATTAGCCTTGACACATAACCTACATGGGATGATTTCATAGATACTGTAAAGGAAGAATACTACCCCATTTGATCATATAATGATATTTATATAGAGTGGTAATAACTTCACCAAGGTAAGGAACAATATGTTCAAGATTACACTGACATTTTTAATTTTCTATTTGCGAGATTGGGCATCGAAGAAAGTGAGAAATATAAGGTTCTCAAATATCATGGCAGATTACAATGGTACATATGGGGAGAAATGTAACTCTTCAATTTGGAAACCATTGGTAAGGCATACAAGTTTGCAGTGAAGATTGAGCAAAAGCATGGGAGAATGAATGTAAAGAATTAGTCTTCAAAATGGAAAAGTGACAAAGAAGGTCAAACACGAGGCCAAAATTGGAAGCAAAAGGAAGGAAAGATTGGGAAGCTGTGTGATTATCACAAATCTAGAACTCAATCCAAAGAAGAATGTCAAGATATCAAATCACTACTTTCTAAGTCACAATCCTATACTATACCTCATATAGACCCTGTAGTTGAAGAGGTTGAAGAAGAAATTATAGATGTTGATCCTGAAGCCATTGTTGCTTCATCACAGACACATGACAAGATGCTAGATGACAAGGAAAGATTGTTTTACTCTAAGTTATGGGTGAAAGGTAAGCCTATACATTTCATTCTTGATAGTGGAAGTCAAAAGAATTTAATCTCTACTAATGTTGTGAAAAGCCAAAATCTATCTATGAAGCCTCACCCAAAACCATATAGTATTGGATCATTGAGTCCAGGGAGAAACCTCCATGTCACCCACCAATGTCTTCTCTCATATGCAATACAACCTTTCCAAGATGAGGTCTTATGTGATGTGGTCAATCTAGATGTTTGTGATGTACTCTTTCATTAGCCATTCATGTATGATTGACATGGTATATATAAATCAAGAACTAAAAGGATCACTCTCACTCTTGGAACATGGTGCTACAAGGTACCAGAAGTACCACATTCTACATCTATCTCTCTGATTAGTGCCAAGAAATTTGTTCTCATGGTGGTCAAGCCACAAGAATCCAAAAGGACTGATGTTATAGCCTTGAATACACAAACAACACAAAAAAATAAAATAGATATTGAGCTGAAGAAGTTCATGGCCTTCCATCTAAAAACTGATGGTCAGATAGAAATGGTGAACAATCAGGCTCTGCATAGTTCCATAAATCACAATCCCTTCCAAGTATGCATCAAGAATAAAATAAAAATAAAACTACCACACTTGATGAAAAATATTGATTTAATGCATACCATTGCTTCTCAAGGAGGGAGGAATGATCTGAACAATAATTCAGATGACAATTCGGGTGATGGGTCTACCCTAATTGATGGTGGAACTTTTGGGAGCCATAACCTTTGAACCGTAGCTCCAATTGACTCACCGTTTGAATCGTTGGAAAGATAGTAATGAGGGGAACATTATGAGATGTCATGGAGCTTTGATCAATGAATTTTTACCCCATAAAATCCAATGAAAATGTCCCAAATTTTAATTTTATTAGTGCAGTCTAAAAATAGTAAGTTTCTAGAAATAGTATTTGCTCAAATTTTGTATTGTTGTAAATCATGAAAGCTAAACCAATTCATCTCTCTTGAGATTGGTGACCTTACACATCCTCCCCACACCTTAAAAACATGTATAAATGAAAATTTAACCCACAAGGGAAATCATACATCTCTTTTTAGAGATAAGCATATGTTTGGGTCTACAATTTTGATAAATAAAACATCTCTTTTCAGAGATAGCATTATTTGAATTGTGTTGTTCTTATTTCTAAATTATTTTTCAACCAAATATTTTGAGTTTTAGATCAATGGTATCAGATTGGTTTGTCTTTAGAGTGTACGATCTTGAGGATGATGTTAGATTATAGGAAGCTTGGGTGGAAAATAGAACCTACAGAATATCCACCTATTCACTCCAAACAACTTCAAATGGCAGACAACACTGAGGCTTTCGATCATTTCAAGGAAATGGTGAATGAATCCCTCCAACAATAAAAAGTGTAGATGTCACAACAATTCACTCAAATTTTCCAACAAATCTCGATGGGAAATTCTAGCTCCTCATTCACACTTGCACATCCTTTCAGTACCCCAACACCCTTCAAGATTTAGGTGAATTTTGATATCCCTACATTTGAAGGCAAAATCAATGTTGATGTAGTAGAAAATTGGTAGGATAAATTATGATCTTATTTTTTTGTAAATAAATTCACCGATAAAGAGAAGAATACTTTTGCTCTTCTGAAAGCACCATTGCCTATAAAAAATTGGTGGGAAGTGTATAAAAAGACATTCAGTGTAGATGATATTGGCCTTGAGATAGAACCTACATGGGATGATTTCATAGATGCTATAAAAGAAGAAACTACCCCATTAGAACATATGACGATTTGTATATAGAGTGGCAACAACTTTGCCAAGGTAAGGAACAATCTGTTCAAGATTACACTGACATTTTTCAATCTCTATCTGTGAGATTAGGCATCCAAGAAAGTGAGAAACATAAGGTTCTCAAATATCGTGGTTGACTAAAATGTTACATACGGGGAGAAATAGAACTCTTCAATTTAGAAACCATCAGTGAGGCATACAAGTTCATAGTAAAGATTGAGAAAAACCATGGAAGAATGAATATAAAGAATCAGTCTTCAAAATGAAAAATTGACAAAGAAGGTCAAACACGAGGCCAAAATTGGAAGCAAAAAGAAAGAAATATTGGGAAGTTGTGTGATTATCACAAATCTAGAACTCACTCCAAAGAAGAATGTCTAGCTATAAAATCACTACTTTCTGAGTCACAATCCTCTACTCTACCTCATATAGACCCTGCAGTTGAAGAGGTTGAAGAAGAAATTATAGATGATGATCCTAAAGCCATTGTTGCTTAATCATAGACACATGACAAGATGCTAGATGACAAGGAAAGGTTGTTTCACTCTAAGTTATGGGTAAAAGGTAAGCCTCTACATTTCATTCTTGATAGTGGAATTCAAAAGAATTTAATCTCTGCTAATGTTGTGAAAAGCCTAAATCTATCCATGAAGCCTCACCCAAAACCATACAGTATTGGATGGTTGAGTCCAGGGAGAAACCTCTGTGTCACCCATCAATGTCTTCTCTCATATGGAATACAACCTTTCAAAGATGAGGTCTAATGTGATGTGGTCAATCTAGATGTTTGTGATGTACTCTTTGATCAGCCATTGATATATGATCGACATGGTATATATGAATCAAGAACTAGAAAGATCACTCTCACTCTTGGAACATGGCACTATAGGGTACCAAAAGTACCACCTTCTACATGTGTCTCTCTGATTAGTGCCAAGAGATTTGTTCTCATGGTGGTCAAGCCACAGAAATCTAAAAGGGCTGATGTTATAGCCTTGACTACACAAACAACACAACAACAAAAGAATATAGATATCGAGATAAACAAGTTCATGCCCTTCCATCCACAAACTGATGGTCAGATAGAAATGTTGAATAATTGGGCCATACACAGTTCCATAAATCACAGTCCCTTCCAAGTATGCATAAGGAATCAAATCAAAGTACAACTATCGCACTTGATGAAAAATATTGATGCAATGTAGACCATTTCTCTTCAAGGAGGGAGAAATGATCTAGATGATAATTCAAATGATAATTTGGGTGATGGGTCTACCCCAATTGATGGTAGAACTTCTAGGATCCATAACTTTTGCACCGTAGCTCCAATTTACTCATCGTTTGAACCGTTGGAAATCTAATAATGAGGGGAACATTGTGAGATGGCATGAAGATTTTTTAAATTAAGTTTTACCCACTAAAACCCAATAGAAGTGTCCCAAATTTTAATTTTATTAGTGCTGTCTAAAAATAGTAAGTTTCTAAAAATAGTAATTCCTCAAATTCTGTATTGTTGTAAATCATAAAAGTTAAACCAATTCATCTCCCTCAAGATTGGTGACCTTACACATCTTCCCCACACCTTAAAAACATGTATAAATGAAGATGTAACTTGAAAGGGAAATCAAACATCTCTTCTTAGAGATAAGCATATGTTTAGGTCTGTAATTTTGATAAATAAAACATCTCTTTTTAGAGATATCATTATTTGAATTGTGTTGTTCTTATTTTTGAATTATTTTTCAACCAAAGCTTTTGAGTTTTAGATCAGTGGTATTAGAGTGGTTTGTATTTAGAGTGTATGATCCTCAGGATGATGTTAGATTATAGGAAGCTTGGGTGGAAAATAGAACCTATAAAATATCCACCTATTTGCTCCAAATGACTTCAAATGGTAGACAACACCGAGGCATCTGATCCTTTCAAGGAAATGGTGAATGAAGCCCTCCAATAACAACAAGTGTAGATGCCACAAAAATTCACTCAAATTCTCTAACAAATCTTGATGGGAAATTCTAGCTCCTCATTCACACCTGCACATCCTCTCAGTACCCCAACACTCTTCAAGGTTCAGGTGAATTTTTATATCCCTACATTTGAAGGCAAAATCAATGTTGATGTAGTAGAAATTTGGTAAGATCAATTATCATCTTATTTTCTTATAAATAAATTCATTGATAAAGAGAAGAATACTTTTTCTCTTCTAAAAGCATCATTGCCTATCAAAAATTGGTGAGAATTATACAATAATACATTTAGTGTAGATGATATTGGCCTTGAGATAGAACATATATGGGATGATTTCATAGATGCTGTAAATGAAGAATACTACCCCATTGGAGCATATGACAATTTGTATATAGAGTGGCAATAACTTTGCAAAGGTAAGGAACAATCTATTCAAGATTACACTGACATTTTTTATTCTCTATCTGCGAGATTGGGCATCCAAGAAAGTGAGAAACATAAGATTCTCAAATATCATGGTGGACTACAATGGTATATATGGGAAGAAATGGAACTCGACCATCAGTGAGGCATACAAGTTCACAGTGAAGATTGAGCAAAATAATGGAAGAATGAATATAAAGAGTTAGTCTTCAAAATGAAAAAGTGACAAAGAAGGTCAAACACGAGGCCAAAATTGGAAGCAAAAGGAAGGAAATATTGGGAAGTTGTGTGATTATCACAAATCTAAAACTCACTCCAAAGAAGAATGTCGAGCTATCAAATCACTACTTTCTGAGTCACAATCCTCTACTCTACCTCATACAGACCCAGTAGTTGAAGAGGTTAAAGAAGAAATTATAGATGATGATCCTAAAGCCATTATTGCTTCATCACAGACACATGACAAGATGCTAGATGATAAGGAAAAGTTGTTTCACTCTAAGCTATGGGTAAAAGGTAAGCCTCTACATTTCATTCTTGATAGTGGAAGTCAAAAAAATTTAATTTCTACTAATGATGTGAAAAGCCTAAATCTATCTATGAATCCTCACCCAAAACCATACAGTATTGGATGGTTGAGTCTAGGGAGAAACCTCTGCATCACCCTCCAATATCTTCTCTCATATGCAATACAACCTTTCCAAGATGAGGTCTTATGTGATGTGGTCAATCTAGGTGTTTGTGATGTACTTTTTGATCAGCCACTGATATATGATCGACATGGTATATATGAATTAAGAACTAGAAGGATCACTCTCACTCTTGGAACATGGCACTATAGGGTACCAGAAGTACCACCTTCTACTTGTGTCTCTTTGATTAGTGCCAAGAAATTTGTTCTCATGGTGGTCAAGCCATAGGAATCTAAAAGGGCTGATGTTATAGCCCTGACTACACAAATAACACAACAATAGAAAAATATAGATATCAAGCTAAAGAAGTTCATGGCCTTCCATCCTTAGATTGATGGTTAGATAGAAATGGTGAACAATTGGGCCCTGCACAGTTCCATAAATCACAGTCCCTTCCAAGTATGCATCAGGAATCAAATCAAAGTACAACTACCACACTTGATGAAAAATCTTGATGTAATGTAAACCATTACTCCTCAAGGAGGAAGGATTGATCTGGATAACAATTCAGATGACAATTTGGGTGATGGGTCTACCCCAATTGATGGTAAAACTTTTCGGAGCCATAACTTTTGTACCGTAGCTCGAATTGACTCACCGTTTAAACCATTGCAAAGATAGTAATGAAGGAAACATTATGAGATGGCATGGAGCTTTTTTAATGAACTTTGACTGCATGAAACCCAATGGAAGTGTCCCAAATTTCAATTTTAGTAGTGTAGTCTAAAAATAGTAAGCTACTAAAAATAGTAATTCCTTAAATTATGTATTGTTGTAAATCATGTAATTCGAACCAATTCATCTCTGTCAAGATTGGTGACCTTAAACATCCTCCCCATACCTTAAAAACATGTATAAATGAATATGTAACTTGAAACAAAAATCAAACATCTCTTCTTAGAGATAAACATATGTTTGGGTCTACAATTTTGATAAATAAAACATCTCTTTTCAGAGATACCATTATTTGAATTGTGTTGTTCTTATTTCTGATTTATCTTTCAACTAAAGCTTTTGAGTTTTGGATCAATTGTATCATAGTGGTTTGTATTTATAGTGTATGATCCTGAGGATGAGGTTAGATTCCAGGAAGCTTGGGTGGAAAATAAAACCTATAGAATATCCACCTATTCACTCCAAATGGCTTCAAATGGCAGACAACACTGAGGCATCTAATCCTTTCAAGGAAATGGTGAATGAAGCCCTCCAACATAAACAAGTGCAGATGCTACAACAATTCACTCAAATTCTCCAACAAATCTTGATAGAAAATTTTGGATCCTCATTTTAACTTGAACATCCTTTTAGTGCCCCAACACCCTTCAAGGTTCAGGTGACTTTTGATATCCCTACATTTGAAGGCAAAATCAATGTTGATGCAATAAAAAATTAGTTGGATCAATTTTCATCTTATTTTTCTATAAATAAATTCACCAATAAAGAGAAGAATACTTTTTCTCTTATAAAAGCATCATTGCCTATCAAAAATTGGTGGGAAGTGTACAAAAAGACATTCAGTGCAGATGATATTGGCCTTGAGATAGAACCTACATGGGATGATTTCATAGATGCTATAAAAGAAGAATACTACCCCATTGGGGCATATGATGATCTATATATAAAGTGGTAACAACTTCACCAAGGTAAGGAAGAATTTTTTCAAGATTACACTAACATTTTTCATTCTCTATTTGTGAGATTGGGCATCCAAGAAAGTGAGAAACAGAAGGTTCTCAAATATCGTGGTGGACTACAATGGTACATATGAGGAGAAATGGAACTCTTCAATTTGGAAACCATCGATGAGGCATAAAAGTTCACAATGAAGATTGAGGAGAATCATGGAAAAATGAATATAAAGAAGCAATCTTCAAAATGGAAAAGTGACAAAGAAGGTCAAATACAAGGCCAAAATTGGAAGCAAAAGGAAGGAAAGACTGGGAAGTTATGTGATTATCAAAAATCTAAAACTCACTCTAAAGAAGAATGTCAAGCTATCAAATCACTACATTTTGAGTCACAATCCATTGCTCTACCTCATACAAACCTTGCAGTCAAAGAGGTTGAAGAAGAAATTATAGATGCTGATCCTGAAGCCATTGTTGCTTCATCACAGACACATGACAAGATGTTGATGACAAGGAAAGGTTGTTTCACTCTAAGTTATGGGTGAAAGGTAAGCCTCTACATTTCATTTATTGTGGAAGTCAAAAGAATTTAATCTCTACTAATGTTGTGAAAAGCCTAAATTTGTCTATGAAGCCTCACTTAAAACCATATAGTATTGGATGGTTGAGTCTAGGGAGAAACCTCTATGTCACCCACCAATGTCTTCTCTCATATGTAATACAACCTTTACAAGATGAGGTCTTATTTGATGTGGTCAATCTAGATGTTTGTGATGTACTCTTTTATCAGCCATTCTTGTATGATTGACATGGTATATATGAATCAAGAACTAAAAGGATCACTCTCACTCTTGGAACATGGCGCTATAGGGTACCAAAAGTACTACCTTCTACATCTATCTCTCTGATTAGTGCCAAGAAATTTGTTCTCACGGTGGTCAAGCCATAGGAATCCAAAAGGGGAAATATTACAGCCCTGACTACACAAACAACACAAAAATAGAAGAAAATAGATACCAAGCTAAAGAAGTTCATGGCCTTCCATCCACGGACTGATGGTCAGATAGAAATGGTGAACAATCAGGCCTTGCATAGTTCCATAAATAATAGTCCCTTCCAAGTATGCATCAGGAATCAAATCAAAGTACAACTACCACCCTTGATGAAAAATATTGATTTAATGGGGACCATTGCTTCTTAAGGAGGCAAGAATGAACTGAACAACAATTTAGATAACATTTCAGGTGAGTGGTCTACCCCAATTGATTGCCAAACTTCTGGGAACCATAACTTTTGCACCTTAGCTTCAATTAACTCACACTTTGAATTTTTGGAAATCTAATAATGCAGGGAACATTGTGAAATTGTAGGGAGCTCTGATTGATGAAGTTTGACCCCCTAAAATGCAATTGAAGTGTCCCAAATTTCAATTTTAGTAGTGTAGTCTAAAAATAGTAAGTTTCTAAAAATAGTAATTCCACAAATTTTGTATTGTTGTAAATCATGGAAGTCAAACCAATTAATCTCCCTCAAGATTGGTGACCTTCCACATCCTCCCCACACCTTCAAAACATGTGTAAATGAAGATGTAACCTGAAAGGGAAATTAGACATCTCTTCTCAAAAATAAGCATATGTTTGGGTCTGTAATTTTGATAAATAAAACATCTCTTTTTAGAGATAGCATTATTTGAATTGTGTTGTTCTTATTCCTGAATTATCTTTCAACAAAAGCTTTCAAGTTTTGGATCAATGGTATTAGAGTAGTTTGTATTTTGAGTGCATGATCCCGAGGATGAGGTTAGATTATAGTAAGCTTGGGTGGAAAATAGAACCAGCAGAATATCCACCTATTTGCTCCAAATGAATTCAAATGGAAGACAACACTAAGGCATCCGATCCTTTCAAGAAAATGGTGAATGAAGCTCTCCAACAATAACAAGTGTAGATGCTACAACAATTCAGTCAAATTCTCCAACAAATCTCGATGGGAAATTCTGGCTCCTCATTCGCACTTGCACATCCTTTTAGAGACCCAACACCCTTTAAAGTTCAAGTGAATTTTTATATCCCTAAATTTGAAGGCAAAATCAATGTTGATGTAGTAAAAAATTGGTTGGATCAATTTTTATCTTATTTTTCTTTAAATAAATTCACTGATAAAGAGAAGATTACTTTTGTTGTTTTGAAAGCATCATTACGTGTCAAATTTTTTTGGGAAGTGTACAAAAAGAGATTCAGTGTAGATGATATTGGCCTTGAGATAGAACCTACATGGGATGATTTAATAGATGCTATTAAGGAAGAATACTACCCCATTAGAGCATATGACAATCTGTATATAGAGTGGAAACACCTTCACTAAGGTAAGGAACAATCTATTCAAGATTACACTAACATTTTTTATTCTCTATCTACGAGATTGGGCATCCAAGAAAGTGAGAAACACAAGGTTCTCAAATATCATGGTGGACTACAATGGTACATATGGGGAGAAATGGAACTCTTCAATTTAGAAACCATCAGTGAGGCATAAAAGTTCACAATGAAGATTGAGTAGAATCATGGAAAAATGAATATAAAGAATCAATCTTCAAAATGTAAAAGTGACAAAGAAGGTCAAATACGAGGCCAAAATTGGAAGCAAAAGGAAGGAAAGACTGGGAAGTTATGTGATTATCAAAAATCTAGAACTCACTCCAAAGAAGAATGTCAAGCTATCAAATCACTACATTTTGAGTCACAATCCATTGCTCTACCTCATACAAACCTTACAGCCAAAGAGGTTGAAGAAGAAATTATAGATGCTGATCCTGAAGCCATTGTTGTTTCATCACAGACACATGACAAGATGTTGATGACAAGGAAAGGTTGTTTCACTCTAAGTTATGGGTGAAATGTAAGCCTCTACATTTCATTCTTGATAGTGGAAGTCAAAATAATTTAATCTCTGCTAATGTTGTGAAAAGCCTAAATTTGTCTATGAAGCCTCATCTAAAACCATATAGTATTGGATGGTTGAGTCTAGGGAGAAACCTTCATGTCACCCACCAATATATTCTCTCATATGCAATACAACCTTTCCAAGATGAGGTCTTATGTGATGTGGTCAATCTAGATGTTTGTGATATACTTTTTAGTCAACCATTCATGTATGATCAACATGGTATATATGAATCAAAAACTAGAAGGATCACTCTCACTCTTGGAACACAACAATATAGCATACTAGAAGTACCACCCTCTACATCTACCTCTCTGATTAGTGCCAAGAAATATGTTCTCATGGTGGTCAAGCCACAAGAATCCAAAAGGGCCAATGTTACAACCCTGACTACACAAACAACACAACAACAAAATAAAATAGATATCAAGCTGAAGAAGTTCATGGCCTTCCATCCACAGACTAATGGTCAGACAGAAATGGTGAACAATCGAGCCCTGCATAGTTCCATAAATCACAGTCCCTTCCAAGTATGCATCAGGAATCAAATCAAAGTACAACTACCACACTTGATAAAAAAATATTGATGTAATGGGGACCATTTCTTCTCAAGGAGGGAGGAATGATCTGAACAACAATTCATATGACATTTCGGGTTATGGGTCTAGCCCAATTGATGGCAGAACTTTTGGGAGCCATAATTTTTGCACCATAGCTCTAATTGACTCACTATTTGAACCGTTAGAAATATAATAATGATGGAAACATCATGAGATGGCATGGAGCTTTGCTCACTGAATTTTGACACCCTAAAACCCAATGGAAGTGTCTCAAATTTTAATTTTAGTATTGTAGTCTAAAAATAGTAAGTTTTTAAAAATAGTAATTCCTCGAATTCTGTAGTGTTGCAAATCATGGAAGTCAAACCAATTCATCTCCCTTAAGATTGGTGACCTTCCACATCCTCACCACACCTTTATAACATGTATAAATTAAGATGTAATCTAAAAGGGAAATCAAACATCTCTTCTCAGAGATAAGCATATGTTTGGTTCTACAATTTTGATAAATAAAACATCTCTTTTTAGAGATAGCATTATTTGAATTATGTTGTTCTTATTTATGAATTACATTTCAACCAAAGCTTCTGAGTTTTGGATCAGTGGTATCATAGTGGTTTGTATTTAGAGTGTATGCTACCAAGGATGAGGTTAGATTATAGGAAGCTTGGGTGAAAAATAGAACCAATAGAATATCCACCTATTCACTCTAAATGACTTAAAATGGTAGACAACACTAAGGCATCTGATCCTTTCAAGGAAATGGTGAATGAATCCCTCTAACAATAATAAGTGGAGATGCTACAACAATTCACTCAAATTCTCCAACAAATTTCAATGGGAAATTTTGGCTCCTCATTTGCACCTGCACATCCTTTCAGTGCCCCAACACCCTTCAAGGTTCAGGTGAATTTTGATATCCCTACATTTGAAGGCAAAATCAGTGCTGATGTAGTAGAAAATTGGTTGGATCAATTGTCATCTTATTTTTTTATAAATAAATTCATCGATAAAGAGAAGATTACTTTTGCTATTTTGAAAGCATCATTGCATGTCAAAAAATGGTGGGAAGTGTACAAAAAGAGATTTAGTGTAGATGATATTGGCCTTGAGATAGAACCTACATGGGATGATTTAATAGATGCTCTGAAGGAATAATACTACCCCATTAGAGCATATGACGATCTATATATATAGAGTAGTAATAACTTCGCCAAGGTAAGGAACAATCTACTCAAGATTACATTGACATTTTTCATTCTCTATCTACGAGATTGGGCATCCATGAAAGTGAGAAACATAAGGTTCTCAAATATCATGGTGGACTACAATGGTACATATGGGGAAAAATGTAACTCTTCAATTTGGAAACCATCAGTGAGGCATATAAGTTTGCAGTGAAGATTTAGTAGAAGCATGGAAGAATGAATATAAAGAATTAGTCTTCAAAATGGAAAAGTGACAAAGAAGGTCAAACACGATGCCAAAATTTGAAGGAAAAGGAAGGAAAGACTGGGAAGTTGTGTGATTATCATAAATCTGGAACTCACTCCAAAGAAAAATGTCGAGCTATCAAATCACTACTTTTTGAGTCAGAATCCTCTGCTCTACCTCATATAGACCCTATAGTCAAAGAGGTTGAAGAACAATTATAGATGCTTATCCTGAAGCCATTATTGCTTCATCATAGACACATGACAAGATGCAAGATGACAAAGAAAGGTTGTTTCACTCTAAGTTATGGGTGAAAGGTAAGCCTCTACATTTCATTATTAATAGTGGAAGTCAAAAGAATTTAATCTCTTCTAATGTTGTGAAAATCCTAAATATATCTATGAAGCCTCACCGAAAACCATATAGTATTGGATGGTTGAGTCCAGGGAGGAACTTCCGTGTCACCCACCAATGTCTTCTCTCATATGCAATACAACCTTTCCAAGATGATGTCTTATGTGATGTGATCAATCTAGATGTCTGTGATGTAATCTTTGGTTAGCCATTCATGTATTATTGACATGGTATATATGAATCAAGAACTATAAGGATCACTCTCACTCTTGGAACATGGTGTTACAGGGTACCAAAAGTACCACCTTCTACATCTGTCTCTCTGATTAGTGCCAAGAAATTTGTTCTCATGGTGCTCAAGCCATAAGAATCCAAAAGGGCCGATGTTACAACCTTAACTACACAAACAACACAATAACAAAATAAAATAGATACCAAGCTAAACAAGTTCACAGCCTTCCATCCACAGACTAATGGTTAGACAAAAATGGTGGACAATCGGCCCTGCATAGTTCCATAAATCATAGTCCCTTCAAAGTATGCACTGAGAATCAAATCAAAGTACAAATATCACACTTGATGAAAAATCTTGATGCAATGGGGACCATTTCTTCTCAAGGAGGGAGGAATGATCTAGACAACAATTCAGAGGACAATTTGGGTGATGGGTCTACCGCAATTGATGGCAGAACTTCTGGGAGCCATAACTTTTGATCCATATGTCTAATTGACTCACTATTTAAACCATTGGAAAGCTAATAATGAGGGGAACATTTTGAGATGGCATAAATATTTGTTTGATGAATTTTACCTTCTAAAACCCAATGGAAGTGTCTCAAATTTCAATTTTAGTAGTGCAATCTAAAAATAGC
This sequence comes from Torreya grandis, assembly GCA_037957365.1. Lineage (NCBI taxonomy): Eukaryota > Viridiplantae > Streptophyta > Pinopsida > Cupressales > Taxaceae > Torreya > Torreya grandis. The sequence continues at coordinate 157,632 of JARHVA010002789.1, read as the reverse complement.
AAGTTTCTAAAAATAGTAATTCCTCAAATTCTATATTGTTCTAAATCATGGAAGTCAAACCAATTCATCTCCCTCGATATTGGTGATATTCCAAATCCTCCCCACACCTTCAAAACATTTATAAATGAGGATGTCACCTGAAATGGAAATCATACATCTCTTCTCAGAGATAAGCATAAGTTTGGGTCTGCAATTTTGATAAATAAAACATCTCTTTTCATAGATAGCATTATTTGAATTGTGTTGTTCTTATTTTTTAATTAACTTTCAACCAAAGCTTTCAAAAATTTGGATCATTTAATGAGCTCTATTTTAAAGGTAGTGAATCTCTGCCATAAGAATATATTTTTGAAATAGATTCATAAATTGGTTAATAGTTTCTTCAATTAAAAGAGAATAAAATTCTAAAAGGTTTGGTTTCCCTTGAAAATCTATTTGATAATCATGATAGATATATCAAGCAGTAGCAAAAAATAGATTTAAGTTATTCTATGGAATTTGAGCAAGTAAATTTGAGTTTAAAGGTAGATCCCAAAATGGTCAACTTTAGGAAATGTTTCACTATCGATGAAAATTTCAAATTCGTTAGTCTCTTTCACCATTACATTGATGTTTTGGCATATTATTATGATGGTCTGAAGTCCTTCAAGCCTAAGAAAATTCATCATGAAATTCCTCTTAAAGCTGGGTCATTACCTCATAAGCAAAAACAAAGGTAATAGAACCCCAAAATATTAGGTACTATCCTTTCTGAGATTCAAAAGATTTTGAATTCAAAGATAATTTTTCCAATTCATCATTCCACTTGGATTAAAAACATAGTTATTTTAAGGAATAAGAATGGAGAAATCTATATTTGTGTTGATTTTAGGAATATGAACCAATTTTCTCTAAAGGATAACTACCCCTACCCATCATGGACCAAGTGTTTCAAATAGTAATTGGTTCAAAAATGATGTCTATGCTAGATGGTCTTTTAGGGTATAACCACGTGGAAGTTAATAAAGTAGATCAATATAAAACTACTTTCACTATGCCTTGGGGTATATTTACATATCATAGAATGCCTTTTGGTCTGATCAATGCTAGCACCACATTCTAGAGAGTAATAGACCTTGCCTTTAGAGATGAGATGGGGAAGTTCATTATGGTGTATCTTGATGGCTTGATTATTTTCTCCAAATACCATCATGATTATGCACACCATTTATGATAAGTGTTGGAACATTGTGAATAAAATGGTATCTCTCTCAACTCTAAGAAGTTAGTTTTTGGGGTTACAGAAGGTAAAATCCTCAGTCACATTTTATCATGAAAAGGCACTAAAATTGACTCAGAAAGAGTCAAATCTATTCAAAGTATTACTCTACCTACTAATACGACTGTAGTTCATTCTTTCTTTGGAAAGGTGAATTTTTTGTGAAGGTTCATTCCTGAATTTGTAGAGAAAACCCATCACATCATCAACATGATGAAGGGTAAGGACACTTTCCATTTGAATACAGAAGGTAAAAAACATTTTAGGACATCAATAAGGCTATTACTCATGCTCTAATCCTTGTTTGTCTTGACTATACCAAGTATTTCATAGTATATAGCTATGTTTCTAAACATACACTTTTAACCGTTATGGTTTAGCATAAAAAAGGTGTGGAATCTCCCATATCATTTATGAATTGTCTTCTCAAATATCATGAATTAAAATATTCAAATGTAGAGAATAATGTTTATGCTATGGTTAAGGTGGTAAAGCATTTATAGTTCTATATCCTAAATTCACATACTGTTATTTTGGTGCCTGACACACTAGTAAAGTCTATTTTAACTCAATAGGAGTTTGAAACTAAAAGAGAAAATTAGATTACTAAGATCCAAGAGTTTGATCTTGATATAAAACCTACTAATATTGTGTGTGTAATAGGTTTGTGTCAATTGCTTGATGATAATGTACCAAAAGAGACAAGTGATGAAGAAGCAGAAGTTGAGGACATGCCAACAGTTAATTTTTGTCAATACTATTGATGATTGGTATTCAAATATCACTTATTTTATTACCGATGGTGAGTGTCTTACCCATCTATCTTGTAAGGATAAAAGAGCCATTAATTTGAAGGCTACTAACTATGTCCTATGGGATAATGATTTATACAAAAGAAGGCTTGATGGAGTATTTCTTTGTTGCATGGATAAAATGCAACAAAGTAGAATTTTGAAGTCTTTACACAATTTGGCCTATGAAGGACATTTTTATGTACCCATAATGGCTCACAATATTCTATGAGCTAGATACTATTGACCTTTACTATTTTAAGATGCATATAATTGGGTGCATAGGTGTGAGTTGTGTCAACAGCTTGTTAGGAAACCTAAGTTAGTCACATTCCCTCTCAAGCCAGTGGTGATTAAAGAACCTTTTCAGCAATGGGGCATCAACTTCATTGATGTTGCAAACCCACAATCAAGTGTGGGACACAACTATTGTCTCACTGTGATAGACTATTTTACCAAGTGGGTGAAAGCCATCCTAGTTAAGCATGCTACTTTTGAAGTGGTATGCAATTTCTTTAAGAAAAATATTATTTTTCGATTTAGAGTTCCAAACAACATTGTAGCAGACAATGATACTTGTTTCTCTTCTCATGAGATTATTGACTTTTTCTACAAGCATGAGATCATTATTTTCCACTCCTTATATTATTATCTACAAGGAAACAGTCATGAAGAATCAAGTAACAAGAATATAGTACTATTACCAACAAACTGGTAGATGAGAATAAGAGAATTTAGCATAAAGCATCATTTGATGCTTTATGAACAAACAAGATTACCCTTAAAAGGGCAATAGGTATGTTACCATTTCAGATTTTGTATGGTCTGAATGTGGAGATACCAATTACCTTAGAATTTCTAGCACTAAAGTTGGCAAAGGCAGTGGAAGTTAGGACTTTTAGAAGTTCTATTGATAAAAGGATCATGTTCCTAACTAAATTTGAGAAGAAGAAAACTATGGTAGTGGACTATATCACTGAACATCAAAGTTATGTAAAGAAAATTTTTGACAAGAAAGCAAGGACTCATGAGTTTTAGATTGGAGATCAAGTCTTGCTGTGGGACAAGAGGAGAGAACCAAAATGAATGCATATAAAGTTTGATTTCTTGCGGAGAGGTTTGTTCACTATTCATAAATTCTATGGTGGAAATAGCTTCTAGCTATAATATCAGGATAGAACACCATTCTTACTACCTCACAATAGGCACCATCTAAAACACTTCAATCTTTAAAGTATCAGATAAGTTCATTTGTACATTTATATAGTTTTATATTTTTGTTTTTGTATTTTTGTTTAGTATTTTGTGTCCTTTTTATTTTGGTATCTTGAATCCATAGCCGAATGGCATGGATGAAGGCACTTAGATATTAGATTCTTCTCCCTTCGATTATTTTAAAGTTTGAATGATGGAAGTTGTACAGTTGGAACCAAATGTTGTTCCCAAAATTAGCTATACTCATTTTTTAGACAACCCCTATGAAACTTGTCCATTTTGTAATCTACACTTTAATTTCATTAATCAAGACAAGATTCTCTTGATCTCAAGCAAAGTTATCTAACATCCTAGGAGAGTTTGTGACATTCCCATGCCATGATTTATAAAAAATCATGAAGCTTGTTGTAGTCGTAAACTAATAAAAATGTCAATTTTGATCATTTTGGGGGTGTTAGTGAAAAAAAAAAATTTGCTTGTGTAAAGGTAGCACTTTTTGCCAATCTTACATGGTTTTTATTTTTCTCATGCTCAAGCAGCACTTTTTTCTACCATTACATGTTCCCAATTAAAAGGGTATGTGCATGGTCAACATTTTTTACTGCTTTTTGCATTTTATATAGGCAAGTGTTAGGTCAGCAAAAATCACCACCTAAGCAATATCTCCAAGATCTTGAACTTCAAGTGGCATTAATGGCCACTTGTTCCAAGCATTAAAGGTTTATTTTTAAGCTTTAAAATGTGTTATCTCATTGTTTTTTCTTGTCATTTCTTTTTTCAAAGTTTCTTAGTTGATTCCTTGACCCTTCTCAAAACTACTCGATCATGGTGATGGAGGATTCAAATAGATTTCAAAATTTTCTATTGTCATGATTAGGGTTTTGAATTTAATAGGTAAGTCATTTTAACTATATTTGACTTCTAGGGTTTAATTTTTTGATTGATATCTACTGTAGATTGATATTTTTTATTTGTCTTTTGTGCTAAACCCTTGCTCTTCTATATGTTTGTGTCATAGATTATTTCTAGTGAGTCAAACTAGAAAAAAACACCAACCATTTTTTATGCCCTAGGTTTTTAGTTGACGTGTGTCATTGGTAGTTTAGCCTAACAAGGTATTACCCTTCAAAACATGTTAGTTGAAAACTAATTCTTACAAAACATTATAATAATGGATATATTAGCTACTCTCACATCTTCCTATTGTGAATAATTCAAAATTAAAGTTGGTATTTTTCACCACCTATGTATTTGAAGAGACTTTCAAGTGGAAGTTTATGGGTGGCAAAATCCACCACCCTTACACAAAAACCTTACAACTCCTACCATATGTAGTGTCAGCATTTTTTATCACTCCAACATATAACCATTTTTCCTATAATATGCGTTAGTGGAAATGTTTTCTATCGATACAAGTGCACAATATCCCTCACATGCAAGGGTGGCAAATTTTGTGACCCATGCAAATATTCTCTCAAATTTTCATAACTTTGAGATATTTTCAATTTTTTTATCCCACTTTCCTTTGATTTTTTGTCCTACTGCCACTCTTGTCCTTTCAAGTGCATCTCATAGTCATGATCATTGACATGTAATTTTCCTAGATTACCAGTATTTCCCCTAATCACTTAATGAAGATTTTTTATTATAATTTCTTCTGTAGATCTTCTTTATTCAATGACATCCTTCTAGTAATAGCTCATTTATATGACTGAGTTGTCTCTAAAGAAGTTGAATGTGATGAAGTACAAATATCAAGGTATTTTTCCAATCACCTCAGTTACTTCTAATGTAAATGACATAGAGATACAGATATTGGTCATGTGGACATGGCTATTTTTGTGAAAAGAACCAAGTCAAGTAATCCTAGCTCTAAAATGAAGAAAATAATTTACAATAACATTCATTTGGTATCTTCTTTCCTAGTGGCATCCCACACATAGAATTTGTCCTTTAGTGTACTTAGTTTTATAATAAAAATGCTAGGGCTGTGATGGATGCTAGTGGTAATGTGATAATCAGACTAGATCCTAAATTCATTGATAAGGTGTTTATGTGCCTTCTTACTATAGAAGTGTTAAAGCTTGATTTTTTCGAAGCACAAAAAGAGTATGATAAAAATCCAAAAAAGGCAAAGAAGGTGATCAATAATAAATGGCTCAAGACATCAAGGTCAAATTTATCAAGGTGGCCATGGAGTTTTCCTAAAAGCAACTTTATAGAAGAAGTTGGTGATCTGATAACTCTTCTCAGTAGGATAAGAGATTTATCCTCTTCCTCACTATTTCATGAATGTTTGTATCCTTTAATCAAGGTAATAATCCAAGAAAAACAAACCATCTTTTGGGGAGAACAAATCAATAATGTTTTCCACAAATAATTGATGAAGGTATCCAATACCTTTAAGTTATACATGACTTCTTATCTAGTGTATATTGTAGATTTTATGAGAATATTTCTAAGTTTAACATCAGAAGGAGATACAAGGGTAATCCCTATGTATCAATACTATTAGGAACTTGGAGTACAATTGATTACTTTTGTATAAGCAACTAAACACATAATTGAACCAGAAGTAATAAGTAACTAGAAATCAAAAATAGCAAATAATAAGATATACAAGAAATAACCGATCTGGTATTAAGATCTTCCAGAATATAATGAAGAAGTATCACTCTTCCAACACCTCTTGGGTGTACAGTATTTCTCTCTCAAGAGTTCTCTCTCTCTCTCTCTCAATCAATTACAATCAACTCAATAATCGAGTTGTTATTCCCTTAATTACAATATAGCCCCATGGGTCTCTTAAATAGGATCCAAGGCATACAATAATTAGAAATGTAGACTCATGACTAAAATTAGTCTTTACATGCAAACACTCTATCCTCCTAAAATTATAACAAATCTAATTCTAGAAACGCATGCAAATGCACACAAATAGGTGACTGATGCCAATCACTATCAATCTGCATATGACTGATGTCAGCCTATCCCTGACCAATTTCAGTTAGTTATGATCCATGCATGACCGATGTCAATGATACTATCAATGCCAGTTACTGGTTAAGCCTAACAACCTCCACATGAGCTCAATAATGAAGCTTTTAGCTCCACAACTCAATAAATACTATTCTCAATTAACATTGAAGGGTTTTATTTATCATTATAAGAGAGTAAATGATGCTTTATTTTTAGTATTCTTATATTTTTTTGATCCTCAACTAGAATAAAGAAGAGTAAAAAATGAGGCTTAGATAGTGGTAAATGATTTTGGATGCATGTTATTATAGTTTCCTTCTTTCCCATAACTAAGGGTTGTCTTTTTCCAAGGTCATCCTTATATGCTTCCAAGATTCCCCTTGGACAAATCAATCTTAATAGAGTTATGTAGACAAATGATCATCATGCATAATAAACAAATGGATCTCAAGAAGCCTAGTTTTAGGTTCCTAGTTGAAATTGGTAGATATTTAGTATTAACTAGCATGAAGTCTAGGGCGATGGAAACTAAGATGTAGCTTGTAACTGTGAGCAATTAAAGAGAAGACCAAAGTTTGACTATATGGGCATGAAAGATAAAATCAAAATGAAAACTCAATTCCATGAACATATGGTTGAAGATGTTTGGGTGGATTTGAGAATAGAAGAAAATGTTAGGAAATTGGACTACAACCCATTATCTCTTAAGCAAATTGAATATCGAGGACTTGTTGATATTCTTAAGGATCTAGTGGATGATGGAGATTTGGTTGATGACATATATATTATTGAATAGGTTACTAATACCCCTCTCCCTCTAATTTAATGGTCTCAAAAAGATCTAACCTCTTTGAGGAAAATATTTGAGCATATATTAGCAAACACCAATAATTGGTTAGCAAATAAAGGAAATACTTTGAAAGAATTACTCACAGGGTTAGAGACTAAAATTAAAGAGGAAATAGGAAAAAATATGGATAACAAGATAGAGAATAAAAGTGGTGTTCATTATTCTTCCAAGCCACATAAGCCTAAGTTCAGATTTGTGATGAAGAAGTCAAAAGTTGTGGAGAAAGAGTTTGAAATAGAAGATATGGAAGTTGAGAAATAGAGCAGTAAAGAACCAACCAAAAAATACATTGAGATTGAAGATAGGCATACATATCAATAATAATAAGAAGATTTTTCACCACAAGAAAATGTATAACAAGAAATGAGAGTCTCTTCTCCCTTGCTAGACACACCTATTGCAATTCATTTGCCTATTTCTCTTCTTAATATTCCCTCTTCTGAATCTCCCTCTCCTTCCAAAATAAGTTTTGACAACCCTCAAAACAATTTTGAAGATGTTCTCTATTCTTTAGGGTCTATTCCTAGTTTTTCCTCCTCATTTTTCATATTTGAGATGCTTCTATTTTTGATCACTTTGTAAGAGGTGTAATTTTTATTAACACTCAACCTATTGTTTCCACTACTAGTGCAAGTGTAGTTTTAGTGACGCCAACAATAGGGACAGACCCTAGTGTGAGTACTTATATGCTTCCCCATTGCTTGTAAGATTATACACCAAAAAGGAATAAATAATCCATCTCCCTAGATGATGTTGAATTTAATAATTTGGTGTATGTAAAAGCCAAGACCCTAAAGAAGCCAAAGATTCTTTCAAAAATGCTTGGGGATAAGGGACACAAATTTATAGATATTGTAAGGTCTCCAAAAGATGTAGGCATGGAAATTTTTTATATGAATGATTACTATATCTCTAGAGTTGAATTAGGCAAGATAACTCATGAAAGTGTCAATAATGATATGTAGTCTACCATGGACATCCTCATTCATAAATTTGATAGGGAGAAAGAAATGAAAGATCACTACAAAGAAATGGTGCAACAGCTGACTACAATGGCAAGGAAAATTACTTTGAGTTTAGAAGTTGTAAATTCTAAGGCTATTTCTATAAAAGACCCCATCATTTAGAAATTAGAAAAGACTCATCTCAAAGGAAAAGTACTTAAACATGATACGTGCACAAGGAATTTCCTTAATTATAGAGCTGTCTGAGAAGATAGATAAAATAAGGAAAATAAGAGCAAAAATTGATGATATCATTGATTTTTTTTCTCAATATATTGAGAGCATAGAAAAGAATCATGATAAATGGGTGGAGATGAGAATACTAAAAATAAGCACTCTATTATAAATTGGTATCATTCGTAATAGGGATTCTTATATAGAAACTAAAGAGGCATTGACATATAGGATCCCTATGTTTAAATATTTGATCAATGACCTTGAAACTATAATAAAACTTGGTGAACAAGGTGATGTCAATCCTTTTCATAAATTGGAGGAGCTACCTTGCGAGCTCCTATCATAAGATAATTGATTTCTCTCTGCAGAAGAAATGGTTTGTGAATTTGAAGATATGTTTTAGAAAGAATTTAAAGATAAAACATTTTCAATGGCCTCGATGGACCATATTCTAGACAATCATTTAACTTTGGATAATCTGAAAACCAAGTTAACTAGTCATGCAAAATCAGTCACCACAGTAAGAGATGCCATAGTTAGAGCCAAGATGATTTTTAGGAACACTATTAGTCCATATAGTATCAGGATGCAAAAAAATTTCAATATGTATAATGGTCACATGAAGAAATATGGTGACACAAATTGAAGTAGTGTTTCCCCTTAGTTTATTTTCCATTTTTAAGATGCACTTTTGAAACAACTTTGGACATATTTATATGTACTTTTTTCATATGGAATTACATGTAAAAACATAGGAAGTCCCAAGTCAATAAGGACTCCTATTTTTAATAGGTCAAAGTAGTTAGGTTTTTCATAAATTTTATCAATGCCTCTCCATATAATTAAAGAGGGACTCTATTGTAATTATCAATCTTTTTGTTATTAAAGCAAAACTCTACCAAATTGAAGAGCATTTTGAGTCTTTGAGTTTAAATTTTAAATCAAATTTTATCAAGTGAATAAGAAAACATGTGATCATTCAAAATTTGTGTTGAAATAAATTGTGTTGTATTGGAAATTATTCTTATGTCCTTTTTATAATATGATCTTATCTATTTGATTAAATAGTAGTGTGAGTGAGAATAATCTAGGATATGTTCTAAAGTTGATTCTGGAGACTTTGTGATACAATAATTATCTTTAGTTTATGTTTTAGTGTTTTAAAGTATAGGATATTGGAAAATATTTTAAATACTATTATATTTTGTGATCATATATTTTTTTGTAGTGTTTGGTGAAGACTTTGGGCTGAACCTCATTCTATTGTGTTCTAAGTTATATATCAACAAAAGAAGCAATGATAGACTTTGTGCTCTTGTAGGTTTCTTTGTTTTTTAGTTACTATCAAGAAAATGTTCTTTTATTTTGTAAAAATTATTTTTGAAAAAAGAGAAATGGATGATATGGTCTCACCCTTGAATTAGTATTTAGTTTAAATTTGTTTGTGATAGTTTATAGGGAACCTCCCCTTGCTAAGATGAGAGATTTATCTCATTACACTATGGTCGATATAACCATTTTGCATTTAGTTAATTAAAGACAAAATATTCACCTAATATACCTACAACTATTATTTTGTTAATCAAGTGATGCTTCATCTCATGTTTAACTTGAGCTCATTTTCTTGAACAACCCTATTACATTCATCTCCCTTCCTCTTAACCCTTATTCCTACACACTTAGTTAACCTATGAAGTGATATGGTTTTTACCTCGAAGTAGAAACCCCCTAATCCTCTATAGCCTTTTCCATGATTATAGTTTTTTTTTTTTTTTTTAAAAAAAAAAGAAAGAAAGAAAAAAAAAGGGATACATAGACAAGTTATAATCTCTTAGATCATGATTCTTACCATAGACTGCTCCCTTGAAGGAAAACTATTAAAAATCACAAAAAAAAGATTAGACCACTTCCTTGAAGTATGGATAAGCCAATATTTTTATCAAGGGAAATAATGATGAAGAAGCTTCTCATATTGATCAGATTCATATGACCTCAACACAAACAAAATCCCATTGTAGGCTTCTTGTATTGATCAACTTACACAAAAAAAAAAAAAAAAAAAAACTTTAAGTCATAGACTTGCCTGTAGTAGCTCTCAAGTCACCCACAAAATAGGCATACTATCCCTACTTAGAAGGTTATGATACCTAAACACTATCACTCCTTTTACCTTTTTCCCCTCTTACTCTTTCAAGGGACTTTGAACTCACTTGATATAAGGTGAGTATGGGGCTTCTCTAACAAACAAATGGTCAAATGATGTAAAGCATGAAAGAGACTCATACTCTTGAGCCTATTTATGTTATGATTATGGTCATTTCCAATACATGAGCATCATGTTTATTTATTTCCCATTCTAATCACATGTGAATTTCTCTTCTAAGATTGCATCTCAAGACAAGATTCAATCACCTGCTTGCCTTTCTACCAATTTTTATTGATTATTAGAGTTATGTGTTTAACACGTATCCATCTCAATAAAGGATACTAAAATAAATGCCCAAAAACCATACTAAAACTAAAAAACCATTGCACAAATCCATTTCATATTATCCTATGTGAAATCCATCCAGCATGCAACCATAGTTTCTCTAAACAACAATAAATAGGAAAACTATCAAGCCTATGCCATTTATTTTAATCATACACCATCAAAAATATGGAAAAATGTTGAAATAAAATAATATACCCAACCTATTAATTTTAAATATACACCGTCATAAATATGAAAAAATGCTAAGATGAAGATAACCAATCAACTATGCATATACCATCACACATATGAGAAATGATAGTCTAAATTAAATTAACATGCTCAACATTAACATAATAATAGTATAACATAAACATACACATCATTATAATAACTTCAAAAATCATCACCATGACATAAACACATCTCAAAATAATAAATTCTCATGTGTGTGTGTGTGTGTGTGTGTGTGTGTGTGTGTGTGTGTGTGTGTGTGTGTGTGTGTGTGTGTTGAATATGAATGTACATTAATGGATCATATCAGTATCATCTCTCTCTCAAAGAAAAGTATAGCTCTCTTCTTCAGGTTGTAGGCTGATGTGTATACAACATATAAGAACATAAATAGAAACATCTATCACTTAGAATACTCAAGGCTATAGTCATAGTTGTGAAGAAGCAATATCATCACCACTCTCTACCTATCTGAATCTATGTGAGCTAGAAGTTATGGCATGTGTCACTGATCTCTCCTACTTTTAAAACTTGGAACACCTCTAAATCTATGGGAATTCCATAATGGCCCTCTCATAGTATGAAATCTCATCTAAAGTAGTGTTGTAAATTGCTAGAGATATAGTCTATAACATATCCATCAAACCTACTATAGGCCTCTGTACTAGTCCTTGTAGTGGAGGAGGAGTAGCCTATCTTACTCATCTCAAAATATCTCTCTCTACTATTACTGTAGTAACCTAGCCTTGTAATGCCCTGACCTATCCCTGTAATGTTGTAACCTATCACTAGAAGACCACCACCTATAGCTGTGCTGCATCTCAAGAATATAATACTACATCTTGAGCCTACACTACTACATCTTAGGCCTATACCACTGCATCCCAAGACTTTATAGCTACATCTCTCTCTCTCTCTCTCATCACTCCCTATATATTTTTTGGTGGCCTCTTGAGCTAAACCATGGGATGTAAACCTATCCACCAAGAAAGATAAACCATTATGCATCTAAGATCTACTACACTTGAGCCTATTGGTAGCTCCTCAAAATCTGGATGATCTATCTCCTAGGGTAAGGGTAGGGGTGCCTCTATATCATCCATCCTATATCAAGGAAATGTAGGAGGCACATCCTCTAATAAGCTAAACTATCTCCTAACCCATGTCATAGATATCATCTTTAACTCTTTGGCTCATCTCCCTCTGACCCATAACATGCTCTATAAACTAATAAGCTACCCTACCTATCCTCAAAATTTAGGGTATGTCAAGTAGGGCCTCCAAAAAATATCTATGGGAATCAAACCATCTTTTATAGACCTATAATAATCAATGTCCCACACTATGATATCTACTCATGTCTAGGGCATAGTCTCTCTCCACTATCTTAACTTGACCCTAAAACTAGTTATAATCATGTTATGTAGCCCCAATGTCCATGTCACCATGATGTGATCATATGCCTAATAATGGAGTAAATTCTTGACACATGAACTCTACCATCATCATAGCCTTATACTCCACAACGCTCTATATAACTATGCCAAAAAAGTTAGTCCCCATACGTACATAATCAACTACTCAACCATCTATAACAATACACCTATTAATGTAATAAGAAATATCCCCCCATCTGTGTATGGTAGTACATATAGTGTAACCCCTATTATCATCATGATAATCAATTTTTTTCCTCATCAGTAGTGTACAATAATTCATATGCAAAGCTCACTGAGTGATAAGTCACCTTGCTAACATGCTCTCCAAACAATATAACCATGTGAATATCATGTTGCTCTCTTAAATAAGAGAAGAGTTCCTCACCTTAGAGTGTCAACCATAAAATCTTATAAACATCCTCTTGTGTCACTATCAACTCTTCGATAGGTAAATGGAAAGTGTTGGTGGTCCAGTCCCACCTCTTTATCAATGCTATCATAAAACTAACATCACATGCAACTATGAAATATTTCCACACTCCTCTTAACCCTAACATTGCCATGTGATCCCATTAATCCATGGTGACATCCCTCCTCATCCTCGTCAGTAGCATAGGTAGTTGATCTCATAATGTCAACTCTTATCTATCCTACATCCACATACACAAACCTCAAGTTATATACTTTCCAATATAAACCTCCATCATTTTTCCCTTCTATTTAGGAGAACTACATTGTCTTGAGGCCATCATATAGGATATGTATGAAACACTTAGTCGACATGGGGTATTTTAATGTTAGCTCAGCAGTATACCCACCTAACTATCTAACTTCTTAACCCACCTAAACCCTATACCCAATTTCCTATCTCTTAACCCTAGGCCTAATTGCCTATCTCCCAACCCTAGACCTAACTACCTATCCCTAAGCCTTATATCCAATTGCCTATCTCTTAACCCTAGGCCTAACTACCTATCTTTCAAACCTAGGCCTAACTACCTATCCCTAAACCTTATACCTAGTTGCGTATCTCTTAACCCTAGACATACTTACCTATCTCTCAACCCTAGGCCTAATTGCCTATCCCTAAACCCTATACCCAACTACCTATCTCTCAAACCTAGGCCTAACTACCTATCTCTCAACTCTAGGCCCCATGACCTATATCTTAAACTCTAAGCCCCATGGCTTATATCTCACACCCTTGACCCCATGACATATCTTTTAAGCCCTAGGTCTCATGACCTATTTCAACCTCCCTTTTCCTAACCACTTCCCTTAACAAATTTTTAGCCATACCTCACCCTTTTTCCCTACACATTGGGAGAAATACATTATCTTGAGGCCCTCAATTGAGATATGTAGGTAGTACTCAATTGACATGGGGTCTTTTAAGGCTAGCTCAATCATTAGGCTTGATGAATAACTAAACTAGGGTTCTAAAATGGGTCTTTTATTGATATTTAGGTTTTCTCTATTGATGTCATTTAAAGATATCGATGTCAGTGTTAGATGCCAATTGACATTAGTGCCTTATTAACTAACATCATCAAACCCCATCAACATCAATGACTAATTTGGCCCTAGGGCTAAACAACCCATCTCCCAAATTGGGGTTTTTCTATAAAAATACCCCCAAACCCCTCCTAAAATCACTTAAACCTACCCTCACCCCATTTCCTACCCCTTGAGTTTCCCTTTCTCCCACCAACCATTCCAAATTAGCTCAAATTAAAAATTAACAACCTTAAATTCAAATTTAACTCAAAGAAGATCTTACCTCATCTTTTTATCTCCTCTAGGTTGGAATATATGGCACTTGTGGTGGTGTGCCTCCCATTGGGTCCCCTCTTAGCTTTGTCATCTCTATCCACCAATACTTAGAGATATTTTTCTCCAATAAAATGTTGTAAATGAATTTTAGTGGGCCACCAAACCCATTTTTGTTAGGTTTGGTCTCCCACTAATGTCGGTAACCTTAACCTAAGATGTTGATGTTAGAAATACTTATGACTAACATTAGTGATTATAACTAACATTGAAAACCTTAAACTTAGAATTTTTAACCCGAACCACCACCCTTTATATTACACCCTAAGTCTAGGACAACCAACCTTAGAGATCAAATATATCTCCTTGACCATGATAACTAACCTTGAATATCACTTAAATCTCCACCCATGATGAATCTGACTAGAGATCATGAATATCTTTTCAACCATTGACCCTTATAAACCAACCTTTCATTACTTGTCTTGATCACTTATGCTACCTTTCTATAGTTGGATATTGTACACACACATGTATATTAGGTGTTTTGGATGATGACAAAGCCAGTCATGTCAATTGCAACCTTTTATGTTTACCATGAGCAGTTCCTACCTCAGATACCTAGAACACATGGACCATTGGTGCTACAAATTTGATCACATTAACCTTATTAGCTATCACTTACAAGTTTTGATTTAGTTATTTCTATCCAATTCCTCCTTTCATTTACTTATTATTAACTATGTTGACTATAACTCATAGTAGTATACACATAAGAAGTGATGTTGCCACACTCTCACTCAACATCCACCCAACCAATTAACTCATTATCAAACTAGTACCTAATTCTATATTCTCCCCTATTGGTTTCCATTTTGAGGGGGGATATCTCATCTTATACCTAGAGCATCTAACTCTTATTTTTGTCTTACAAATTTTCAATATAAATTACAAGACAAAAAGGGCTAAATGTAGACACCAAAATTATGTCACACACATGTGTAACTCTCTTTGTCAAAACCCCCTTTGAGACCCTATTAATAATTATCCTTTCTAACCCATGTTTTCACCCCTTATACATTTAATTAATTTAAAATATTTCGTTAAGTTAATAAAAAACTACTTATGCCACCTTACTTGGCCACCTCATCTTAAGACTAATTCTTACCCTCTGAGTCACCTCAAGACTTAGTCCTCTAATCCTAACTATCTATGACTTATTCTCACCCCAAACATAAATTCCTAACTAATTACATCCTTATTAACCTTGCACTTCTACTATTTCGTAATGGATACCACACTTGGTAGGAGAAGGAACATAAAATAGGCTAAATATAGCCCTTTTACCTATTCTCGTGACATCAGCATCAAGCAAACCATGGTTGATGTTAGTGGAATCACTGACGTCAGTCACTTAAGCCAAATTCCAAGATAATATTTAGGTCAGTACAAATAAAAAAACTCAATCATTTGCATATAGGATTTAGCATTCGGCTTTCTACATCTAAGCTTATTGTTACTCTACATAAATCAGTCTAGATTAGGAAATGATATACTACACAAAGTTTGGATTATTCTAAATAAATAGCACATTTTTATCTTTTTTTCACCTATTTCTTTGACATTCCTCATTAGAACCATCTATCTGGCACTCATAGTTCATCTATTTTACTAGCTAAGTATATCTTTATGTTTTGTAATTCCTTTAAACAATGATTTTACAATTATTTTACATTATATTATTTATCATTTTAAGAACATCCAACTCTGCCTATGTAGGAGTTTTAAAAATCTTTCACCTCTTTCCCTCTACTTCAAATATAACAACCCCTTGTATAGACCCGCCTGATTCTTACCCACTCCCTTATGACTCTTTCCAACATTATAACCCTAACCAACATCCACCTCCCAGCTCAAAAAAGTCTCTTGAAATCACTTGAGAACTTACTACCCTACTGACATCAGTCACATAACTAACATCAATTATATATCCTTATCAACATTGGTAGCTTAATCGACATCGATGATTGTGTATTTCCACAAACTTCTCTAACCCTACTCAAACAACCTTAAAAAACATCAATAACTCACATTACTTGAAATGTGTCACTATCTACTAAAAGAATGGTATGAAAATATCTCTCTTACTATCTATTTCAATTTTTTATTCATTACCATTTTGTTTCAAAAGTGGACTACCATCCCTAAGGAAGTTTGACACTTATAAGAACAAACGCATAGCTTGGAAACCCACTCATATATCTACTAATAAATATTTTTGGTGGGAGTTTTTTCTCATTTTTAAGTAGTCCTCCCTATCCAAAGAGGAGTTCTCAACATCATCTAGATATAATGCGCAACCATTCTAGGTTTTATCTAATCTCTAATCCCTACCCTTCATCTATATTTCTCCTTAAACATCAAATATATTCAAGATTTAGTGAAACAGTGGATAATGACACATATTTATCTTTGTATTACATTAAATTATTGAATACACATGTATATATGATAATATATTATCAAGTCAAGATGCATTCTTCAAATTCATTATTAAGACTCAATACAACATAAAATATCAATAAACACATCTTTTCTTTGTGACTATCCATTTTTGTTCATTTATGTGAGACATCATGACTTATAATCAATATAGATAAAAATGTTTGCGGTTATCAAATGACATGGTATGCGTATGGGCATCTTCCTCATTTAAATTGTATACTTGATGTTACAATGAATGATACCATAAACAAGTAGAATGAGAAATAATATGAACACTTATTTCTCAATGCTCATAATATTTTTATCTTTTGTATAATGGGAACATGCCCATTATACACAAGATAAAAATATTATGAGAATTAAGAAATAAGTGTTGATATTATTTCTCATTCTACTTGTTTATGGTATTATTCATTGTAACATCAAGTATAAAATTTAAATGAGGAAGATGCCCATACGCATACCATGGAATTTGATAACCACAAACATTTTTATCTATATTGATTGTACATCATGATGTCTCACATAAACGAACAAAAATGGATAGTCACAAAGAAAATATGTGTATAATATTTTTATCTTTTGTATAATGGATACATGCCCATTATACACAAGATAAAAATATTATCAATTAATAATCTAATAGTATTATATTGTGTATAATGGGCATATTCCCATAAGAAAAAATATAATAACACTATCAATTATAAATTTGATAGTTTTGTCTTGTGTATAATGGGAATGTGCCCATTATACACATGATATAAATAATGGATTCTTAATTGATAAATTCTTAATATTATAGACACGTATAATTTTACATAAAATGAGTACTTCTGGCGTAATTCACATAATATTGTTATCATGTGTGGAATGGGCACATGTCATTTTACATAAGTTAAGAATATTTCATTCTTAATTTATTATGTTTTAGGTATTATTTAGAATAAGAATGTAACCATGATCTCATTAATTATAGACATATTCCTAATAATCTAGACTTATAGTATTATCATTTATGGTTTTGTAATTGTTGAAATTAGATTTACATACAGTTATTATTGGTTTTTAATGAGTGGGATATCATATTCAAATATTTTTTTATTGGTTTTAATTAGTATGATATTATATTTTGTTATAAGGATTCAAAATACTAGTGTGAAATGTCATTCTAATTATATTTTAATTGGGTTTTCACATTTAACTTCATATTTAGGGTAAATAGGCCAATAGTTGAGCATTATCCAATAGTTGAAATAGGTCCTGATAATTTACATAATGTGACACCATACTTTTCCTAGTATTATCTAATATTTATAATATAGTAATATTTACTATTTATCTTAAATTTACCATATATTAACCAATCATAACATGAAATGAATTTTTTTACTATTAGTCCCACATTGTAAAACATATTTACTACCACCCTGTATAAGCTTTGGGCAAAACTTCAATTTCCCATGAATGTGACCATTTAATGTAAAATATACTTATCATTAACATTATTAACTTTTTTAGAATGGGCATGTGCCTATTCTACAAGTATAGATAAGAACATAACATTGTGTTTCTCAAATTATAAATTTAGATGTCATTACTCTTATCTCAATGTGTCTAACTGGTATGTGCCATGTATTAAATTTTAAGGTTACAAAGTGTAAACCTTAGGTTGTTAAAGGGTCTGAGTATAGTAAATTAGGGTATAAAATATACAATAAATACAACCATTAATTTTTGAAAGAGATAAACTAATATGATATTTCTAATAATAATAATAAATTCTACAAATGAATACTTAGCTAGAAACTACCTAAGATAATGTATCTAAAGGCTAAAAATTGGTATGGGGTCTATTCTAAGTCTCACAAATATAATCTAGGTGTTAAAACCTGTCTTGGATAATAGCATCCTACCCTAGATAGTGGAACTGTGGCATTAGTGTCTATTTATGGCACTAGTGTTATCTTTGTAGGAATTATTATAAGATTCTAGGAGCACTTGTGTCTAAGTATGCCTAGCTTATTCCTATAAGTTCAAACCCTAATTTAACATTTATGGCATATTATGATTGGTTTTATATACAAACCCTATACCTACATGTGATTATGTAAATTAATGATGTTATTTGGGTAGGTTTTACATCTTCAATACCTCGATGTGATTAGAGTTACCTACATATCAATACTTTGAGGAGGGATCAATCCCTATGTATTTCTCATTCACTTAAGTGCTGATGTAAGTGCAAGTGAAGCTAGTATGAATGCTAGTTAGAGTTATTTGATTTAGAATTAAGACAAGAAATTTGAGTATTCTAAGATTACAAAGGTTCTAGATGATTGTATGAAAAATTAGGGTAGAATAGAGAAATAAACTTTATTGTGCATGACTTGTTATAAGTTTATTTATGTGTATTTGCATCTAATTATCATTTATTGTATGAATGGATAAAATCCATGTATATATATATAAATCTAGTCCTTGTGTGTGGTTTGAAATAGGTCTAGTTCAACACTGGGTTATTTATGAATCAAAAATATATCCATTAAAGCTAAAAATAGGGTAAGGGGTAGTAACACCCATATAAGATAATAACACTATGACACTAATGTCCACTTATGGAACAAGTATCTAGGTAGAAAAACCTAAGACACTAGGGGGATAAATTCCTAAGGAAGGGTTCGAGACTAATTTTGAGATGTCTAGGGATGTGTGTGGCCAACATGAATTCTAGATAAGTGTCTAAATATGCCCTAAGATGGGTGTAGGGCTAAGATAGGGATCAATGGTCTCAAGTAATATTTTTAGCACTCAAGTGACATTTTAAAATGATTAAATCCCCCTCCCCCCTTATTTTAGAAATGTAGTAAATTTAAATTACTAGGATAATGTAAAAATAAACATACTTGGCCTTACCTGTGAGGCAAAGTCCATGAATTTAGATCTAAGTTTGTTAAGTATGCTCCATTCCATGTCTTGACAATGAAATGTTCATAGATCAGTCCTTACTTAAGAGATATAAAAATTAAATACAAAAGTAAGTAGAGATATATGAGAGAGGAAAGGAATGAATACACCTTACTAGGTACAAAAATTAATGCATAAACTTGGTGACATATTATGCATGTGAATGTATATAGTGATCAAATCAGTGAATAGCTTGGATTGAGTTGATGGATTACTCAGCCCAATTGTGTGAGTGGATCAATAATTAAATCTAGTTTTGAATCCATTTTTTCCCACCTTAATAATTGGATTATGAACTATGAATAAATTAGATAACACTGATGGCTTGTCTAACCATCTTATGTAGGTAGATCAATAAATCAAGTAGACTATGACTCCTTCATTATCTACCCATGTGTAGTAGATGCATCTATAATTGAATTATGTAATGTAAATGAATCTATATTATTATAGATGAAAAATGTATATAATGACTCTAGGGCCACTCAATAACACTAGAATGACTACATGGTATGACTCCTTCTTGGGAACTAAGGTATGTAGCTCAGGGACTACATGGTAATGCCAACTACTATAAATGGAGTAAGGAATAATTTTAGTGTATTAATTATAACATGGTTTTCTATGTGTATAATATATAGAATTACATGTATTTAGTCATTCCATATGATCAATTGGTACATAAGTGATCATATAAAAATAATTTACCATGCACATGCCCCAAAAATTTGATATCTGAGTATATGGATACTAGATTAATTTTTAATAATCTATATCTAACTAAATAAAACTAAAATATGAGTGCTCATGTCACACATGATTCCCCCAATTTGATAAAAATAGTATGATTTTGTGCAAAACTAAGAAAAAATGAGCAAACACTAGTAATTTGTAATTAAATATGTGAAAACCTAGGTTGTAACTGATATGCCTTATAACAAACCTAGATTTTTCTACTTTTAAGGATACTAGACAATATATCCATACCTTGGATAATAGCATTATGGTGATATTTTCCACTTTTAGTGCAATGTCCTATTGTGTTGTTATTTTTCCAACTAAGTTTGATCTCTATCTAACTATTTTCCACCATATTTTCTTGAAATTGAGCTTTCTTTTCTATTCCTAGATGTTATAAATTATACTCTAAGTGAATTCAGATGGCTTTATCTCTATGAAAAATATCTTTGAATTACCCCTCTTTTGCATGTATTTGTTGAGTTTGTGCAAGAACTACCCTGAAAATAAAAAGCTATGCATGATATGTGTTATACAAAACATATATGATATATACATAATAAACCAATATAATGTATATACATGCCATAAAATTGTAATATAATATGAACATAGGTTTTTAATGTAAAATATATGTTAGACCTATAATTCAATAGGGTGTCAAGATCTATGAATAGTAAATTTGAGTAATAAACTAGGTATCTACATAGGGGTATGGGGCATAATGTCTATCATGATACCCAAGGAGGATGGGGAGATGCATGATGTATCTCATGGAATATAAAATTTTAGTGTATAATAATCATTATAAAAGTCTCATGGCCATGATAGATACATGAAAGAATACATACAACACACATGAGGCTTGGAAAGTAGGCCAAGGGGCCACAATACAAAGTACATGGGTACATATCACTAAATATAAGAAATAAATACATATACTAGGAAATTTTCAAGTGTCCACATATGTATAGAATTATCAAGTTAGATTAGAGCCACATGGAAGGACATGTTCAAATGTATACATACATAACCAAGAAGGCACAAATAAAGACATGGTCACATGTCCAAAGAAAACATACAATGAAAGGAAGTATTATAGAGCTGTATAATAATGGCATATTCAAATGCCCTCAAATACATATAGAAAAATGAAGGCCCAATAAAGTCTAGTCTAGTAAATCTATAAATGAAATTATGCATGAACATGTAGTATAAATATATATAAGAGAAAAGATGTACATAAAATGAGTTTATAATAGTATTATTCAACAAAAAGTCTAAGTAGATTAGGATGATTAATATAAATATATAACAATGTTAAATCTATAATATAGAGTTTAAAAATATGTACCTTGACAATCAAGAGTGTGTATAATATGCCCCCAAATAGGTGAATGTGTCAAATGAGGAACCTATGTATCTGTATATGTGCCCCTATTGAATAAATAGTATCTAATCTAGATTTATGTGGTAGACTTGGGTCTTATAAGCATATATGAACAATAAAAAAGAACAAGTGAAACATGAATGTGTGATAAAATTGACTATACTAAGATATCCAACATGTGTAGTACCTAGATAGTATAAGAAATGTAAATGTGGAAATGCATAAAATCTATAATTTATATTTTCTAAGTAAATATTTGAATGTTGTTGTGTTTTTTACATATTATATTGTTTTTGTGATTTTTGGATATACTATATGTAAAATAAACATGAAAATAAAATAATATTCAAGGAGAAAAAATAAAGGAAGGTATGTACAATCAAGGGAGAATATACTAATCGATGAGTATTTAGAGAGACTCACCATTAAGGTGTCCTATATCAAACAAAGGAAGAATGATAGTGTGTGTTATGTGAAAGGGTAATTATGGTATAAGACCAAACTATATTGAGTGAAATATAGTTTAAATTACCTATGGAGTAGGGATAAGAATCTGAATAAATGATTGAGTTAACTTGTGAGCTATACTATGAACCTGTGAAGCTAGTTGAATTGGTCTATGAATGATGTTATGAACCTTTGAATATAAAAAAATTATCCTATGAAGTATAGTATTTTTAGGCAAATGTATGGTATAATATATTGTAGATGACATGTATGCTCTATGATGAGAACCCTTGGAACTCAAAAACACTAACCTCAAAATAAAAGGGATAGCGAGAGGCTCTCTAGAATATATAACATTTATATAACTTAGGGGAATATCTAATAATGGTATTTATGGGAGAGTATGCATATGTTATAACATCATAGAAGTAGACCTCAACTAACCTAGTGGCTCCACTAAAATATATGGTGTACTAATATAAACTATACTTGAAACCATAATTGGTGACTGATGTGTAAATGCCTATGGGATAGGTAAAGGATAATCATATGGAAGGCCGTCAACTATAACCACATAATTAATATGTATATATTTTATGAATATGTTTATAGTGGATGTAATGGATCATATATATTATATCCATGGCCTACCCAATAACATGTCAAATGTTCCTGCACTAGGTACAAATGAGAACCTAGTGGCAACATGTGTCATACCAATTTATAATGGGAATATATTATCCATAATTAAGATATAAACATGGCCAATAAAACCATGAATAATTATATCAATCACATAAATTTCCTACATTGAATAACCCAAATGTTGTAGAAGCATAATCATACACATGTTGACACTTTATCCACTATCAACCATGACACTCTAAACATGAAGATCATAAATGTAGGCTCATAGAAAGAGTGCATATAAATATTAATCATCATTGAAAATATTTGGATCTAAGAAAGTGATGAGTGGTCTAGCTACTATTGTAGTATGATATATCCCAATGATAATATGTATGGGATGTGTATCTTTTATAGTAGTATGATAAAATGTCAATGGTGGATGATCCTAATATTTGTAGTGAATGACTAAATTGTCTCTTACCTCATTTGTTGTGTATTTTGTAAATGGATCTTAAAATATTTTCAATGACTTAGATTCTATTGTTTGAACTTCAGGTGCATATGTGTGTCAGGATCCTACTCTCCACAATAAGAGTATATATGATTACCTTGTATTAGCAACTAAACATGAAATTATACCAGAATGAACAAGTAACTAGAATTCACAAATGACACAGAATATGAGAGACAATACACAATCTTGTATTAATACTCATCCAGAAAGAAAATACAATAAAGAAGATGCCACTTCTTCTCACACCTCTCAGAGCCTTCCCACACCTCAAGGGCTCCTAGTAATCTCAATCAAGAGTTCACTCTCCTACCAAAAATGGTCCCAACACACAACTCAAATACATAATTGGTGTTCACCTCTAACCAGTCAGAAATAACACTACCAGTACATAAGTACTCAAAGTACTTCAAGTAGATCTCCCATAAGATTGCAATAACCTGCAACTCAAATGATCTTACTTAGAAGGATCTCTTCCTTGCCTTAATCCTTAATTACAATACAACCCATGAGTCTATTATATAGATCTCATGCAAAAAATAATTAGACACCTAATTACAATAATTAGAAATGCAACTCAAGACTAAAATTAGCCTTTACATGTAAACACTCAGTTTAATGAACTATCTCTGCAACGAATAGTTTTGGAATCGCCATAGCTGACCGACATTGGTCCCTATCTACCTGGAGGTGACCGACATTGGCCAAATCCTACCAATGTTAGTTTCCTTCTGCATTATGGATGACCATTGTCAGTTACACTACTGATGCTAGTTTCTCTAAAACTCAGCAACCTCCTTCATGTCTGCATCAGTGAAGCTTTTAGCTCCACAACCTAACAATCTCCCACTTAGAGATAAACAATTGCACTATACCTGTATCTGTACATCATCTAATTTGTTCCCTAGCTTTGTATCCCTCTTCAAGATCACTCTTGAAGACCAACCACCACAAATCCTATGGTGCACCTCCTGTCATCCAAATCACCTGCCACATCCACATCTACATACCCATGTAGAGAAGTGCTTAACCCTGCATAACATAAATACCTGCTACTTGTCTCTCTCAAATACTTGAGAATCCACTGAACTGCTCTCCAGTACTCCTTTCCTAAATTGGCTCCAAACTTTTTGACAACTCCCACTACTTGGGAAAACTCAAGTCTACACTAGACCTCATGTGATTTCAAACACTATTCTAAGCTTAGCTTGAACTGTCCAACCCTTGGTGTGCTTACCAGTTCTGCATCTTACATATTGAACCCTACCAACACCTTCTTCACATCAGCTCCCACTGGAGACAAAATGAACCTATGATCTTCCATGTCTCTTATGCCAAAGAATTTTTCTACTCCTAAATTCTTCATGACACACCTCTAAACTAACTTTACCTTTAGTTCAACAACTCCCTGTATGTGTAACCCTACAACAAGCACACACTATAGTAATAGGATAATGTAGCTAATATTATCCAACCTAGGAAAGAGAAACACAATGGTCAAACCTCCATTGTCCTGCAGCTTACTCAAAACCATATACCCTAGCCTTCCGTCTCACGTGTCCATTCCCACTCTTCTTTATCCTGATAATCCATTCATCTCTCAGTGCTTTCTTCCAATTGGTAACTCCACCAAAAAACTCCCATTTAGTTCTTCTCCAAGGAATCACATTCCTCATCCATGCCAAGCTCCCACTATTTCCTAGATCTACCTGCTCTGCTTCTTTAATAACTTCCTGGTTCTTGACCATCAATGAGAAACAAGTAGTGTAAAGAAGGGAAATGATGAATTTGAGGCTTACTTACCCTTTCAGTCCTCCATATGGGCACTTGAAACTCCTTGATAGCTTGCTGTCTACCCGAAATCCATCTTAGTGACTAATGCCAGTTCACATCTCAGTCTACACCTGACCGTCATTAGTTCCATGCGACTACCTCATCACCAATGTCAGTTTTCTCTGATCGATGCTAGTGTTTATCTATCTAGAGTCACTGACATTGGGCTGCACATAGCTGATGTTGGTCCCTATCTAGATGTCGATGTTAGTTTTCTAACTGATGTTGGTCTCTGTGTTTTACTTGTGAGCGATGACTTCTACCCACGAGCTCCTTTTGGATCAAAACCCTGTCCAAATCAACCTTGCTCTACTCAAAATTCTTTAGCCCCTTACATTGATCTCTATCTATTATCTTCTCCTTAAAAACTAAGGCTTTCATATTCTTGTCACGAACATCAGATTTCTCAAGAAACATCATTTTCTTCTTTTGCATACAGAAATATCGATCCATGCTTTTCAGGTTCGAAAGCATACCCTTTAACTCAAGAACATGCATCTCCTTCTAATTCATGTGACCAAGCCTATTAAGCCATATCTTTGAATCTATAGCTAAAGTAGATAAACTAGAAGGAGAATCAGTAATACAAGTAGATAGATAAAGCGTACCTACTTTCTTACCTCTTGCTACAATAAGTGCACCCTTGGAAACTTTCCAAGAGTCTACTGTGAGAGTTAATGTGCAACCCTCATCACCCAACTTTCCAATAGAAATCAAATTCCTC
Source organism: Torreya grandis (assembly GCA_037957365.1). NCBI lineage: Eukaryota > Viridiplantae > Streptophyta > Pinopsida > Cupressales > Taxaceae > Torreya > Torreya grandis. The sequence continues at coordinate 131,697 of JARHVA010002789.1, read as the reverse complement.
TTCAGGATTGGGATATGCATGACCACCTTTAACACCCATGTGTTTCCTATCTGCAATTCTAGCTGCACTTTCCCTTTGCCAACCATTTGACAAGGTGTACCATCCCCTAAATAAATTTCTCCAAAGTCTCCCCAGACATATTCATGAAAAAATTACCTATTTGGGGATGCATGGAAAGAGGCACCAGAATCTAAAACCCAATATTCTAATTTATCTAAGGAATATACCAAAGCATCTTGTGCAACATAATCTGTAACATCTTCTTCTTCATGTCCTTCATGTTGATCTTCATTCACCCAACAATCTCTCTTTAAGTGCCCTTATTTTCCACATTTGTAGTAGGTTATTCTGCCATACCTAGATTTGGATCTCCTATCTATGTCTAACCTTGATCTCCCATGCTCAATATTTTCTCTTGGCCTTCCCCTACCTTCAACACTCAAAGCATTCCCTGATGATTCACTTGTGCTTTTCCTATGAATATCTTCATTCAAGATTACACTAACTACATCATCAACTTTTAAGATTTTAGAAGCAGATGCAATATTACTTACTACCATTACCAAACTCTCCCAAATTTCTATTAATGAGCATAAGATTAAGAGAGCCTTTATTTCATCATCAAAAACAATATTGACTGAATTTAACTAGTTTACCAAACCATGGAAATCACTAAGATGACTATATACCGAGCCACCTTCTTGCATTTGCAAAGTAAATAGCTACTTCATAAGAAATACCTTATTTGAAACTGAGGGCTTTTCATATAAATTTGCCAAAGATTCTATCAACTCTTTCGTTGTCTTACACTATGATAAGTTGGAAATCATAGACGATGCAAGGCTCAACCTTATGGATCCCAAAGCCTTTCGATCAATAACATTCCATTCTTCATCCTTCATGTCTGTGGGATTGCATGCAACCCCACCCATTGATAAGTACAAATCTTTCTAATACAGATAATATTCTATCTGCATCCTCCATAATTGATAGTTCTTGCCATTAAACTTCTCCATTCATAGCTTACTTTATTCTACCATTACTATACTCCCACTCAAATAGAAACCCTTGTGAGTAACCTGTAATCAACAAACACTAACCAGATCTAAAACAACCTGTTAGTAACCCAACCAAAAGCTTTGATACCAACTGTCAGGATCCTACTCTCCACAACAAGAGTATATATGATTACTTTGTATTAGCAACTAAACACAGAATTATACTAGAATGAATAAGTAACTAGAATTCACAAATGACACAGAATATGAGAGACAATACATAATCTTGTATTAATACTCATCCAAAAAGAAAATACAATAAAGAAGATTCCACTTCTTCTCACACCTCTCAGAGGCTTCCCACACCTCAAGGGCTCCCATTAATTCTCAATCAAGAGTTCACTCTCCTACCAAAATGGGTCCCAACACACAACTCAAATATAGAATTGGTGTTCACCTCCAACCAATCAGCAATAACACTGCCAGTACACAAGTACTCAAAGTACATCAAGTAAATCTCCCATAAGCTTGCAACAACCTACAACTCAAATGATCTTAATTGGAAGGATCTCTTCCTTACCTTAATCCTTAATTACAATACAGCCCATGAGTCTATTATATAGATCTCATGCAAACAATAATTAGACACCTAATTACAATAATTAGAAACGCAACTCAAGACTAAAATTAGCCTTTACATGTAAACACTCGGTTCAACAAACTAACTATCTATGTAACGAATAGTTTTGGAACCACCACAGGTGACTGACGTACGCTGACTCTTGCCGATGTTAGTTTCCTTCTCCACTATGGATGACCATCGTTGATTACACTACCGATGCCAATTTCTTTAGAACTCAGCAACCTCCTCCATGTCTGCATCAGTGAAGCTTTTAGCTCCATAACCCAACAATGTCGGTGTTCTCACATCAAGGATATTGGCTTCTATCAATTCCTATATCTTATCTCTTGAACTAATACATATATTTTTAATATGGCATGGTGTCCTATGATAGTCACATAATGCATTGTAATCATAGTTATTTGGAAGTGGAATAGTTATATCAACCTCTTTTATGGGAGGGAGAGAAATGACATTACATTCTAAGATTTGTTGTAAAACATGTTCCAATGATTCAATATGATTTATCAAAACTCTGTGGAGAAGCTGATAAAACCAAGTAAGGAGGTGGATCTAAAGATAAATTAACTATGTCCTTTTGATCGTTCTTATTTTCACTAGGTTTTGCCTTGTATGTAGGCTTATTAAAAATCTTATTAGTTGAATTTCATCTAATTATGTACTTTAGTTTTCCCACATAGAGATGCTTGAATTCCCTTTATTTCAACATGTGACATAAATATATGAATGTTAGGAATTTATTAAATAATATATCCTCATGTAATAATGGTAGTAGACTTTTTTTAATTGTGTCTTGGAATTATCTATATGCCACAGAGTTAGTCATCTTTGCCAATATAGTTTTATTTCACTAGACATATTTTCCTATAGGCCCATTAGATTTTATATTTAGTTTATCCACTTGATAATATGTAACCTTATTACTTATGTTTATTTAAAATTATGCCACAAATCTTGGGTGCCACAAATCCAAATGGTAATGGACTTATAACTATGTGATGTGTCAAAGGTGTATGTAAAAGAACACGAGAATCCAAGGCATGTGATGTTATAGTAGCACCTTACCAAAGATGTAACAAATTATCTTATAGATCATGGATATCATGCATAAGGGATTATACATTTGGATAGGAGGAACTATCCATATGAGGTATTTCCATTATTAAGGGTTATCATGTTAAAAATGTCATTGTACAAGTTGAGTTTCCCCTAAGGTAGGTCTAACAATATTTTAATTTGGGGGAGTGGAAGATTAACCATTATTTCTTTGATGAAGTTCTTTGTGTAAAAATTTGATAAGGTCATCTTTCATATCTAAATGTTTGGAAATGAAATACCATAATTTTATTTTATTCATTTTATTGAATCAGTTGTTGAATTTTGCCATTGTAGGTTGGGAAGTAGGAAAATAAACATTTGTATATTTTGAACCTTTAAATAAATTTAATCTACGAAAGATTAAAAGAATAAAATAATGAAACACATATGATATTTTTTAACTAATATATGAGAATATATAAAAAAGGATAAAAACCCTAAGAGAATTTAAGGTTAGGATTTTAATAATGTTTGAAGTAAGTCAGATTCACCAAATGAATGAAATTTTTATGGTTATGAAATGTAAGCCCTAGGTTATTAAAGGGTATGAGTATAGTAAATTGAGATATAAAATATGAAATAAATATAACCACTAACTTGTGAAATAATTGAGATAAAATAATAGTTATAATAATATAATTAAAGGAGACAAATGAATACTTAGATGGAAAGTTTCTAAGATGAAGGTTTCAAAAGCTAAAAACTAGTACAAGATCTAGTTTGAGTATCAAAAATAAGATATAGGTGTGATAAAATCTCCTAAACAATAAATATTTACCTTATATAGTAGTGTTGTGTTGATATTATCCACTTATAGTGATTATGTACTTTGTGTAGGAATTATTTTTATCTTCTAAAAGCACCTATGTCTGAATCTACTAAGCATGTTCTTATGTGGACAAACTCTAATTCACTATATGTGACCTATTATGATTTATTTTTTATAAAAACCCTAAAATTCCATATCATTAGGTCATTTAAATTAGCACAATTAGTAAAAATTTTATGTTATTTGGGTAGGTTAGACATCCTCAACACCCCATTATGATGAGGATTACATACATACCAATACTTTAAGAGGGATCAAGCCTGATGTAGTTCCCCACACCTAGGTACTGGTGCAGATGCAAGTGAAGCTAGTATGAATTAATGTTTGAGTGAGGTTTAAAACTGTAAATCTATGTATTATGAGCATAGTAATATTGTAGATGATTGTATACAAAAGTAGGTTATAATAGGGATTAATAACCTTGATTGTGCACAACTTGTTCTGAGCTTATTTGTGTATACACATATTATTTTCAAAATTTCATTGATTAATTACACTTTGTATCTTTTAGGAACCTATCAAGTCTCAGTCTCTCTAAGTGAATGCCTTAAGGGGTGCACTAAGAAATGGGTGGGTATACCATCAATACTTCATAAGATTGTTATTCCTTTTACCACTTATTATTTACACACTCATCTCCTAAAAACATTAACCCTAAGATTATTCTTATTAGTCATACCCATTCTAGTAATTTTAATCTTTCCATCCTCCTTTTTCTACCTTAATTCCATTTCTAACTATCGGTTAAACTACATTGAATATGGCTGACCCTATATAATTTAGGGTATTTTTCACTTTTTGGGTTTGTTAGCCTTTCAACCAACCTAGCTTAGATTTTGGGAATTATCTCTAAAAATACATTGGGTCGACCATGGCCGACCTTATACAACTACTATTTTTAGAAGGATTTAATGAAATATCCAACTATATATATAATTTAATTTCCAACCTTTTGAATATAAAGATGTAAAGAAGAATAAGTGTGAATGAACATCTATTTATTGGCCATTCTACTTCAGGAATAATGCTTCAGGTTCCATACTTTCTCCTGAGATATAGATCTTGTCTTGTGGAGAAGTATTTTGGATTCATAAATAGGCTATGTAGCCTATATTTATTTTTATTTTATTATCCTTACATACTAGAATACTATTTTGTGAATCACCTTGGCGAAGGGAGAGATTTAGACTTGGTGGGTTCATCTTCAAGGTAAGTATTCCTAACTTTATTTCTCCTTTGTAAGAGTAGATAGATAATGTAGTTTTGATTCTCTCTTCCATTAAATAGGATTTAATATACATTGACATGAGTATCTGTCTTCTATGCATGTTTAGTTTAGTTGTTTATTTTCTTTCTAACCCCTACTTTGTGCAACCAGATTTGGTGTGCACTAGATTAGATTTACTTTCTTATTTATTAGCATTGGTGAAATATCAAACCTTTGGAATATTTTAGGGTTGTTTCATGATTGTGTTAGACTGTAGGCTTTGGAATCCTACCTCACATGGTGTATTATGACAAGTGATCCCCTAATCTATTCCAACAAATCCCTATATTAATCATGATATTTCTTAACAAAAGTATTCCTAATCGAAAGTGTAGGTCTACTCTATCTTCTATGTGACAAGATTGATTTATAGACATGATGCATTTTTAATTACATATATTTTGTGTGTATTTAAATCTAATTTCCATTTAGTGGATAAAGGTATAAATTCATGTATATATATTGATCTGGTGCTTGTGCATGGTTTTAAATATGTCTAGGCCAACTCTAGGTGCTTTAGGAAATGAAAAGATATCCATTAGAGCCAAAAAAGGGAAAATGAAAATAACACCCAAATAGGATAATAGTGTTAGGGTGCTAGTGTCCACTTATGTCACTAGTGTCTAAGTGGTATAAATTGAGGCACCATGGGCCTAGATGCCTAAGGAAGGGTCTTGGACTAGTTTTGAGATGTCTAAGATGTGTGTGGCCCACAAGAAATCTAGATAAGTTTATAAATATTCCCTCATATAGGGATATGTCTAAGCTAGGGATGGGTGGTTTCAAATAATGTTCTTGGAACTTAAGTTACATTTTTAGATGATTATATGCACCTTCTACCCTAAATAACAAATAGGCTATTTTTCTCATATTATTCCTATGTTGTGTATAATTGCCATGTTCTTGTAAAACCAAAGTTATTACCACATATATTAATCATAGTTTAAAATGTTAACAAATTATGTACTAGGATATGTGAAGTAATTAATCACTTAGATATCAAAGTGATTTCTTTTAAATCAAGGTTCACATTTATTTTCATACCACATAATACATGATATCTTCATGATTAGTAGACCCAGTCATATTAGTCTTAATGTAAGGAATAATTAAATACATTCACAACAAGTATATGATATGACATTGATTTTCAACCTTCAAAAGTTTTACCTCTAAGCATTTATTACCATGTTTAGTTAGTCCAAGGTATGATTCAATAGATCATGCCTTTTTTTAGGTATATCAATTCATCCTCATTTCCAATTTTTTGGTGTCTATGGCTAGATGAATTATCCACATAAATCTATTAATTAATTATGTCTTATCTGTGAAAATATGTGTCCACTCATAAATGTTTTAAATCAAGATTTATAATTTATAGTTTCATGCCATAATATACATGGCATTTTCATGACTAATAACAATAATCAAAATTCTAAATTATGAAAAATCCACTAATTAACATATGTAAAAAGACCCTTTTTATTTTAAAGTTAACATCAAATCCCCATTATTCAATCACACTGTGAGCATAAAAAGGTGAACATATGAAGGGATAAAGTAGAGTGGAAGTTTCAATTAATCCAAGCATATTGAAAATTTCACCTTGAGAATAATATAGAACTCCATGACTCTATGGATTCCTAACTACCCAAAACCAAACAAAAAATAATGTCCTTTTATTTCAATGCATCACAACCCCCCCACCCCCCCCACCCCCCCCCCCCCCCCCCCCCCCCTTTATTTCATCACTAGATTTTGTTGTGTTTGTAAAAGACATAACAACAAACTAGTGTGAACCCTAAAACTTTAGATGTTACATTAATAGTAGCCCATGTCCTATGGACTTAAGTAAAATAATTATAGTAAATGCAAAGCATTTGAATGAAAATTTGATTCCATATTACTTAAACATTAATTTAAATATATTATTAGCTCTTCAAAATTATGAAAAATAATCCTGATTTACATAGTTATCTTACACTCATCTTTGAGTAACAATATACTTACGCCATTAATGGGTCAATAATAAAAAGTTGGAATAAGAATATTTCATAGAAGCCAATCAAATATAGTAAATCAAAATAAATATTCATTTCATATTAAACTATTGCAATAAAAATGTGAGGTCAAGTTATTAGAGCATGCTTAAAATAAAAACTACAAAAAACCAACTTTCAAGAACAAAATGATATCACATATTAGTTTATAGCCTTAAATAGTTTAACCTTATAATTTTTTAACCTATTAAAGTAGTGTAAGGTATTAAATAATGGTCTAATGTCATTTTTTAATAATATTAATTGATCCTCCTTTCCACTTTTTGTTTGGTGTCCAGGCCCATATGATTATATCCACACTAATGTCTTATTTAATTTCATCTTATTTGATCTATGTTTTATTATGTGTCAAATAGTACCAATATAATTCTTTAACACCTTCTCTTCATGAGGGTTTATAATGTTGAATCCTCACATTTTAAAACACATTATCCCCTTCTATTTTGAGGTAAATATCATGATTTACCCTTCCAATCCATATCTTTTCATTTTCATTTGATGGATGTACTAAAAGAATTTATCCCACATACACATCCATCAATGGATTGCATTATTGTTTTGATCTTACATAAATTGGCCAAAAATAAATGGTATTACTTTTTATATATTCATTAATTTAGTCTTACAATTGAAAATGTATGGCTCATGATATTTGGTCATGTATTGCTTTTCAAAATTTTAAAAAAAAAAATCTAACATTCTACTATAATCTATACATGGTCTATCTAAAACACAAAAAATATTTTCCCAACACATTATGTTTGGAAGCTAATAATATCAACCTCTACCTATTGTGATTTTTTCCCAATGTAAAATATATAAATGTATTCCCTTTTCTATCTCATCCATTTATTTGAGTTATTTGAAAGATGCCATAGGAGTCAAAACTTCTAGGAAATTTGGTTCAACACTATCCTTTGTATACCATATTAGGATTGGATGAGACCATTGGAAATCCTTAATTGATTATTTATATTCCATCACTAGTATGCCATCTAAAACATAGAACTTGGACATCTTTTGTTTATTAATATTAACTATCATATGAATTTCATCCAACAAGGGTTGATTCACTAAGGCTTTAAAGTTGTACATTTCCTCAATATGGAAAAAACTGAATGTAATTGAACCCTAGTGGAATTTTATATATGTTTCTATGTTATGTGGAAGGAAAATGTGTCAAATTTCCATAATGATGTTGATAATCTAAGAAAATTCCAATTTATATCCTCATGTGTGTGTCCCACTAGTATTAAGCTTACATACACAATATTTAATACCCTTCTTGTTATCAAAAATGATGAAAATGAAAACAAGTTACAATTCTTTTTTTTCACTCAAAGTATTATATAGTTTCAATAAGAGGATTAGTGGTTAATTAATAGATACATCAATGCATTCCAATAAAAAAGTCAACTATTTTTTATGGGTTAATGCCATTATTTTATAATTCAAAATTTTTATGTAAGTTTATGTCATGTTTTAATAGTTAACTATATAATTTTAGACAACACTTATACCCTAGTTAATATTTTTCACGCAAGTCAATCTTGAATTCCCATAATTTAGTCAACTTGTGAATGTTTTGAATTTGTACTTGAGATGGTATGCAAGGAGCCCACACAATTTACCAAAAAATATGTTGTTATAATTTTTTTCAAGTGTTTTAAACTTATTTTTATCTAACTATAATTAATGATGATAATGTCCCTTTATTTTCTTGATACATTGAGATCAATGAATATTAATATCACCTTACTAACATTTTCTTATTATTTTAATATAAAAATTAATATTAATAGCAACACATATATTGTTACATGAGACTTATATTTGCATTTAATAATTATTATAAATTTTAATTTCTTGCTCTGATTATGTTTACATTTTTTATCTGATAGGGTTTTGTAGATGTTTTTTCATGTGATGTTTATTTTTTATACTATACCATCGATGTCTCTTTCATTTGTATATTTTAATCATGTGGAGTTATTTTTATAATGTACTAAATCTGTAGAGGGTAAAGTGTATCCAAGTGGGTTTTTATTACATTTTATATAAATCGGAAGAGGATTTGTTGTTTTTATTGTAAGCATAGTATTGTATGGAAAAGTACAATTTCATTATCTAGTTGATGAATTTGAAACCTTGGTAGATGTCAATAATAAAGGATAATATGTTTCATTTAAAGAGAGTTCATTTTCAAATCATGAAGATTCATCCATTCCCTTGGTTTGTATTGATTACATATTTAGTGACTTATAGGATTATATTTTTATGGAAGTGGGAGATTGTGTAGCGA